>RJWM01002595.1:0-126392 GCA_004363535.1 Dasyprocta punctata | reverse complement strand
GAATTTGAATGTTCTCAACACAAAGAAATGATAAATGCTTGAGATGGCTACATTGATTTGATCTTTACGGATTGTAGATGAGCACTGAAACATCACATTGTACCTCATAAATATGTACAATTATTATTACGAATTAAACCGTTGCTGAAATACAAAAAATTGCTCACAAATACGCTAAACAACAAGAAGTCACAAGTACATAGGACTAAAATGCCTACCAGACTGACTAAAATGTAAGCAGCTGCTAAAATCAAATGTTGGCAGAGATATAGAGCAGTTAAAACTCCCATATAATATCAGTAGAATTATAGAACACTACAATTACATTTGAAAATTTTAATTGTCTTATTCAGTTATATATTTACTTGTGACCAAGCACTGTAGTTCTACATTTCAGTATTTACTCAAGGCCTGTAGAAGACGGTTCAAACCACCTTTATTTAAAATGGCCCGAAGCTCCATCAATAGATGAGAAATTAAACAACTTTTACCATATTTGTAAAATGGAATATAAAACCTACCATACTAGAGAAGAGTGTGGATGAATCTCAGACTTACTATGTTGTGTGAAGGAAGGGTAAAAACATTTAATCACAGAAAATAATCTAAATTGTGGTTACCTTGAAATTGGGTATTTTCTACAAAAGGAGCCTCTCTGCATAATTGAAAATGTTTAATATATTGATTGTATTGGTGGGGAACATGAACATTCAGATCATAGCACAAACTAACTTAAAAGTAAACAAGTCAATAATCTGAGCACCTACCTTAAGAAGCTAGAAAGAGCAAATTAAACCAATTTAAGTAAGAATATAGAGGTTGAGGATGTATTTCAGTACTGGAACACTTGCCTATGATGTGCCACGCCAGTCATTATTTCAATCCCCAGCTTTGAAAAAATAAAAACTTAAAAAGGAAAGAAAAGAAAGAATATAAAAGCACAAACCAGTGAAATGTTATATAGATAAACATGAAATCAATCAAAAGCTGGCATTTGGGTAAAAGATAAAAGCAGAAACTCTAGTTAAACAGAATAAGAAGAAAGAAAAATTAAGAGTTTACTAGCATAAATAAATGACAGAAGCATCATCATTATAGATTCTATAGACATTAAAAGGACAAGGGAATATAATGAAAAATTTTAGGCCAACAAATTTTGGGCAAATTGGAAAAGCTCGATGCATGATGCAAATCCTCAAAACTAACACAGATGAGAGGAAACAGCTGACCAGCTTTCTACCTTAAATAATTTGAATTTGTTATTGAAGACATTATTGGACACTCCAGATTCAGATGGCTTCACTAATGGAGTCTAGCAAACATTTAAGATATAATATCAATCTTTCTAAAACTCTCTAGAAAATAAATAAAAGAGGGACAGTTTTCAAGATATTTTATGAGTCCAGCAAAAATTTGATGCCAAAATCAAACAAGAAGACGACAGAAAAATACATCTCATGAACTTATACAGAAAACTCTTAATAAAATATTAGTAAAGTGAGTCAAAAAATGTACAAAACTAGTGATATATCATGACCAAAGCAAATGTATTCTAGGAATATAGAGCTCACTTAACATTAAAATAATAACACATTGAATAAAACATAAATAAAGAAGAAAATCATATGGTAAGCTAAATAACTACAGAAAAACCCATTTGAAATATTCAGTACACATTCATGATAAAATCTTTCAGAACACTAGAAATAGAAGGAAACCTCCTTTACTTGGGAATGTGGAACAACCAGACCTCTCACATATTTCTGTTAGGAGTGTAAAATAGCCCAGTTTCTTTAGAAAACAGTTAGGTAGTTTCTTATAAATTTAAACAAACATCTACCTTATGACCTAGCAATTTCTTTCCTAGGCATTTAATCAAAAGAAATTAAAACTTGGGTCTATACCAATGTTTGTACAAGAACATCCATAGAGGCTTTATTCACAGTTCTAAACTGGAAACAACACAAATATGTACCAACTATGAATGCATGATAAATTGTGGTATATTTACATAAAGAAAAATTACTTTGGCCGGGCGTGGTGGCGCACGCCTTTAATCCCAGCACTTGGGAGGCTGAGGTAGGAGAAGCGTTGTGAGTTCGAGGCCGGCTTGGGCTATAACGCGAGCGCAAGGCCGGCCTGAGCTACATAGTGCGACCCTGCCTCAAAAAACTAGGGCTGGGAGTTTGGCTCAGTGGCTTAAGCGCCTGTCTGGCAGGTGCGAGGCTGTGAGTTCGATCCCCGGTTCCACCAAAAAAAAAAAAAGTACTTTGCAACAAAAGAAACAAATCTCTGATCCATACAACAACACAAATGAATTTCACAGACATATCCCTAAATGAAATAAGCTGGGGGGAATAAAAAGAGTATGGGTACATAATGTATGTGATATATAAGAATGTACATAAATGCATATAAAATAGAAATACATTTAAAATTTCTAAAATCATTAAAAATACTCAACTAGAATAAAAGAATTTAGACAAGATTGATTGGAAGCAGTACTGGTGATTTCTGGAATAATGAAAATATTTTGTATGTTGATACAAATATAGAGTACAGGTTTATATCAATTTGTTAAAATCCCTTCACAATACTTAAAAATTGTGCTTTTCATTCCATATTATTTACAATTTTAAAAATAAGAGAAAGATCTAATATAGCTATAGCAATATCAGACAAGGAAAAATTTTAAGATAAATAAAATAAAATACTTGAAATAAACATAGATAATTAATGACAGAAGCCAGATTCTAGGCGAAAATATAAAAATTCTAAGCCAAAGGTACCTATTAGCATAGTTTACAAATTTACAAAGAAAAAAGTCATATATTTCCATTAATCAAATACAGAATATCTTTTAAAAGTCTGCAATAATTAGCATGAAAAGCATTTTAGAGACATAGAATCTATTCTAAACAAAGCAGATAGAAATTGTAGTATTAAAAATAGTATAATAACTCAAACTAAGAACTTTATAAGTGGATTTAACAGTAGGATTAGTTAGTCAACCTTATACTAGAGAAATAAAATAACAAATTTTGACAGAGAACGTTGAATACTTCACCATTAAGTAAAAAGTTTAAAAGGAAGTATTTAGTAGAGTTAAAAGCATCATGTATACTCTCAAAACAACTATAAAGAAAAAATTAATGAAAGAGAGAATAATCCAAAAGAAACAGAAAGGAAAAGTCAAACATAATAAGCATAACAGAACAAGAACAAATAAATTTATCAGTTGTGAAAAGAGATATAAATAATTTAAACTTTCCAATTAAAAGCAGATGTCTCCCTCCACAATATTTGTACTGCAAAAATACTGGTAACATTCACATCCAACCACAGGGAAAGGCTGAATGGGTAGTATCTCATCCCTTCAGTAGAACATTATGCCATATTTAGAATTGATATCAACAATCACTTTTACTAGTATGGGAGATACATATATTAAAATATTAAGCCATAAAGGATTCATAATTCTTTCACAGCATCTAAGAATAGAATTTCATAAAAATGCAGAAGAAAAATACCAAACTTAATAGCAGATTTTCTATAGGTAAGAGAGTTACTTTTGTTCTATTTATCATTTGTCTTTCCTATAAATATACTGGATTCCTCAAATAGGAATGTGCTATTTTAATTTTTGATTTTTTTAATTATGCAAGCTATATATAAATACATTGGTGATATAAAACATAATGCATAAAATTTCCGCTGGACATTCTGACCTGCACTCTTTCAATTCCCATCCTATTTTTTTTTCTGCAGGAATAATCATTGTTATTTTTGTTGCTTACAGATCATTTTTATGTATTCCTTTGATAATCAGACGTAGCACCAAATCAAAATACAAAAGGTAAATTTCCATTGCTGTAAAATGAGACTAGTGACTACATGGATAAGATGCTATGGCAGAAATGTCCACCTAGGGAGAGTCTGGGTTGGGTGAAGGCAGTTCTTCCAGTTTGGGTTCTATTGTACGAAATGCAAAGAATTCATTGAGATTCAGAGTTACTATAGCACAGCCCAGTTGAAGCTGTATGGGGGAAATTAGGATTGGCTTGCATCCATGAGTTTTGGTGGTATGTGATCTGTAGAGAACAGAATGAGAGCCTTCCTAGCTGGCTGTGAGCAGAATTATGACACTAGGGAAATGTCGTGATAAGCAGTTCTACTGGATAAAAAGGTGAGACGTAAAAAGGAGGTAAGCAAAGAGGCTACCGGAGATGCCAAGACCTCGTTCCAGAGGACTCAAATGTCTGGATGGGAGGTCGGAATGTGCTTCTTCAGAAATTCTCTAGTCATCAAATCATCCGTGACTGAGTCCTGTCTGAGGTTTAGCTTTCTGGTATAAAATGGGGATATGGGTTATGTGAAAATTAAATTAGATAAAGAATGTGAGAATGATTGGCAGGATGAATTATATCACAGTAGAGTGTTGAACAGGAGACACAGCACTCATTCCTGAGCTCGTACCCCAGGACGCTGCCTTGATGGCTTCCGTGTTGATATTTCTGAAAATCACGCAAAGCTCAAGTCAGCTCGTTGTGACCAGAACATGTTGGCACCCATGTCTTTGGGAGGTAGTAAATTCAATTTTCTGAGGCCCCAAGGCAGATGTTGTCCCTGCATTTCCAGAGAATGGCACATATGGTTTCGTGTGGTTTCTTTGAAAACACAATTGCTGTACACTTAATCATTTCTTTTTTCAAGGAAAACATCACATTAGCTACTGTACATGGGTATGTAACTCATCTCTTTTAATTAGATGCTAATTAATGACTCACTAGCTTTAATCATATCAATCTGGTAATACTATTTATGCCCCACAGAATAATGAACTACTTTATAAGAAATGAGCGTGGCACATGTTGACATAGGAATGCATCCAGCCATAATTCGCTTTGGGTAAATATCCCACCCAGACTTGGATTCTGAACAATTTACAAGGCTATGCTCACATGACATGTGGGGGAGAGAAGCAGAGACAACCATATGGAGAGAGAAAGGCGGGAGAGGCAGAGAAATGCCACGAGGAGATTTTTCCTAAGGGTGGGCCCCCATCCGGGTCAGTTTTCTCCTGAAGGTGAACTGGAGACAGTGTCTGTATAAGGGTGTCGGAGGGTTTTGCTCTGTATATTGTGCCTAAAGAAACTAGTTCTTGCTGAATAAGAATGTGACCTGATTCTGCTAAGTCTTGGGTCCAAATCCTACTGGGTGCAGTCAAATTTGCAAGGTAAGAATAATGATGAGATAGGATGGAACCAACGTGAGCATAAGTAAGACAATTCTCTGGTTGTTCCCAGTGAAGAATGGCCAGCAACCAAATTCTGTGCCCAAATAAATACAGCGACACTGGGCATGACTCAGGCCTATTGGCTTTCAGAGCCATCAGAGTCCAAGTCAGCACCTGGAAGGGGCCTGCAGCAAATGAGGCGAGGGGGTGGCCGGGCAGGGGACCAGAGCAGTAATGACACCAGAAGCCCAAGGGTGCAATCAGAAGCAAACCCCTGCCACCACCTGGGAGAATAAACAGCGGTGTACACCCCAGGCAAAGAGGCTATTTGAGAAGTGACCATTATAGCAACCGTGGGTGGTAAGCAAGGGATTGCTCTACGCCAGGTAGTTATATATGTCAAATGGTGCATTATGGAATAGGTGCTCTTACTCCCATATGACACATGAGGAAATTGAGGCACAGGAAACAGCTACATAGTGCTTCATGGACAGCAAGTTGCCAAGCCATGGTTCACACTCAGCACTGCTACTCACAGACCCTGTTCTTGCAGACTAGATTCTACTCCCGACCCTCTCTCCCGCTTCTGCCTCTCCATCCCTTCACTGCTCCAGTTTTAGCAGGAGGTCCAGGCTGCATGAAGGCTGTTGAGTGTCTCAGCAGAGCCGGGTGGGAAATAAGAACTATTCACAGGGAATCAAGGCAGAAATCCACTCTATAGACTAGGATAAATTAATGAGGGGAAAATGGTAATTTGTTGACTACTCAGGATTCTGAGTCCAAGTAGAATGCTAGCCCCATTTTTTCCAGCTAATAGTGAATGGTTTGTGTCCACATTAGGATCACTCAGGATTTGGACAGTGGGTTGAAGAGTAAATGTCAAAGCACAAAAGCCTATAAGGTCCTTCGTGATCTGGATTTAGTATCTTTCAGATACTGCCTTCCTGGAAACCACACTATTGATTTTGCTGTTTCATTGATAAACCAAGCTTCTACCCCAGGACCTTTGCATTTATTGTTTTTTTCTAGAACTCCTTCTTCCAGATTCTGTCTGCAGTGTTTCTCTCTCTCTCTCTCTCTCTCTCTCTCTCTCTCTCTCTCTCTCTCTCTCTCTCTCTCTCTCTCTCTCTCCTGATTTATCCCAGGCACCTAAACAGTACACGGTGTAAGCACAATAACTGTGTTAAGTGAAGGACCTTGGTAAATACAATTAAGGAGATTTCTCACAGCAGCACCAAATTCAATGGAGAGAAACTGGAGAGACGCAGATCTCCACTTAGCCAGACCTGTGAAATAATAAAGAAAGTTGCTTCAAAGTAGAGTAGTTCTTCTGCACTTGAAAATTACAAACAGTGATCAAATATGTGTGAACATTTAAATTTTTTAAATGTATTACATTTTAAAACAACACACTAATGGCAAACAACACATTGCCATTGCCAAAATACTCCCACTGGAAGAAGCTAAGCATCTTTTCCAGCCCTCACATGTTTGATCTCCTGCAGTGCGGGACCCGTGTCCTGCATCCTGCTCATTCTTGGTCCTGGTCTGAGAAACTGCTTGCTTCAAACTCTCACCAACTTGGTTTGCACTTTGTTGACTCCACTGTCCTGCACCCTGAAATCTTTCTCTCCTGGTTCCCAAGTCTATCCAGGAATCCTGGAGAGAATTTGCCATCCACAAGTATGGCCTCAGTCCTGGTTCAGCGATGTCCCCCTAGAAAAACGAGTTATCCCACCACTTTTTTCCTACTACTTTTTGCTGCTTCCCTGGCAACTCTCCCATTGCATCCTTCCCTGAGTCACCCTGGGTTTCCCTTTAGCATGCCACACAGCATGCCCATAGAGTCTTTTATTCTATCTCCGAGTGGAAGTTAGTACTGATGGTATTTTGTACCTGAGAAATGGAAGAGGGAGGAATATCACAGCCCTGGCCAAAATACATTCATGTAATTTTTTGTACTAAAGAAATTGGAATAGAAAGAATATATGAGCAAGGAGTGTAGATATCACATCGTCAAGAGAAGAGATTATCAGGGGAGTTTGTGGATGGAGTCAACACCCAAGGAGAAGAGTCCAGAGCCCAGTGGGACCAGGGTTGATGGCAACGCTCATTGCCAGATTTGCCCTCAATTTTGTCTTTGGGGGAAGGAGATGGTAAAAGTGTAATGAATTCTCACTTTTCCTAAGCCATTTTGTGTTGAATTTTCCACTGTTTGTAATCAAAATTGCCCTGACCATTATGGGAATAAAAACCAAAAAGCATCATGTGTTACATTACATGATCAAAAGTTAACTTTGAAGGATATAAAGAGCAGCCCAACTCACTCACAGAAGGGAAGGCTGAAGCTCTGAGAAAAAGGTTCCTGAGTCTACATTTAGGGAGAGACAGGAGACGGGAGGAGCAGAGCAAGAAGACCAGCAACCTGAGAAGGAAGAAAGAGAGAGCTTACCATTCTCATTAGGTTTATAAGTGAAGGGATTTGAAACCACAGTGCCCAGCTGGGTACTAAGGTCCCGACATCACCTGCTTCCTTATAAGAGAGTCCCATGACTGCTTGGTCAGTTCATGGCCAGTAATGGCCTGGTGGAAAACCTTAGTACAACAGTCAAACAACTCACAGGTCTTCCAAGTTTTCAAATTTGCTTTGTGCAACTAGGATACGAAATTACAGACCTCTGCTTTATAAAATTGGCTTTTAAATTAGAAAGATCCTCATACAAATCTTGTATCAATGTTTTTAATAATATACATTTTTAAGTCTGCAAATAGAGAGCCAAGATAGCTTTCGGAGCTCAATGTGATTTTTCCCCCCAATAGATGGATAGACAAGTGACTTATGCAGATGCGGTATATACATTCCACACAATTTGACCATGGTTAAAGGGTATTTATATTCTGATGCAGATAAAATTGAACGTGTCAACACTAATGCATTTTTCGAGGAGAATCACTACTTTCACCATAATTTCCATGGAAAATTTGTGTGCACACGCAGTAATAGACACATTTATAACATCAAAAGGATTCAATTTTCTTTTCAATCATACCACAGTATGAATCGCTTTTCCTATTGAATTTAACAATGAGGCACATTACCAGAGTCTAAAGGATGGGACACTTCATCTTGCTCTTATGAAAGTACGTCAAACAATGGGTAATACATCACACAATGTCTCGGGTTAACTGAGCCTTTACACAAGCCGGCTGCTAATTTGCTTGGGCCAGCAGAATGTCACTTTTATTTAATTTTGCCAATAAGATCAGCAGGGATCCAAACTCTGTTTAACTCTCAGTTATTAAAAGAGGTTTTTCTTGTTACATGAAGAACTCATTAATTCATGTCTTTCCTAATTCAGAATTTGAGGTCTTCGGAACAGGAGGTGGGAGGTGCTTAATCTCTGCTATGAAGGAAGCAATTTCATCCTGTCCCCAAGCTTCCTTGAAGACTGCTGAAGCTGCAGCAGAGACAAAGTCCTTCTGTGGCTTTAGAGGAATTTTGATGTGTTAATTACAAACTGTTCTCTGAGTACCAGAGAAGCTGATCTGAAGAAGAGCGCTAGTAGGGAGACTTTGGTAACCCATGTTCATTCATTCATCATCTGGTGCCCACCTATTCATCAACTCTACATCCATCTATTCATTGAGAGTTTATAAAGCCCTTTCTGTTTGTTGGGATTTGAATTTGAGTCTAGGCCTACAACATGAAAAAAGTATCTTCCCCACTCAGAAGATTCCCATAGGCTAGTGGGAGAAACAAGCAATTTATGTCAAGTCTGTTCCATTCATCCTTCCTCATGCCCAAGAACCACGAGATTCACTTCCTTCTCTTCTTGACCCTGCTCTATATTCTGCAAGGTTGCCATAGCTCTTCAGTGTTTTGTTTTGTTTTATTTTGATGTTTTTGCCTGTGTGTTTCTGGCTGGGTTGGTCAATGGGAGGGCAGAGGACGGAAGGACAATGGCATCAGGAAATTTGTTCTTAGTTCTCCTTCTGACAAGAAATCAAGGATTGGCGGAGTTCCTCTATAAGAAGCCACAGAAGGTACCTGCTCCCCTTCCTAGCCCCTGTAGACCTGATGTGACACTATTACTAGCTCTGAAGTACTGAGCCATCTCTGCTTGGTTCCCCCTAAGTCCTACCCATGCCTGTGCGAATGGCTGCTTTTTGTTCAACTCTCTTCTAATGTCTCACTGTGCTAACACACATCAATCCAAAATCATGAAAAATAGTAAAAGGGATCCCAGGATGCCTGGGTAAAGGGGTAGAATGCACCAGTGGTTAGGAGAGTTCACTAGGGCCATTCCTATTCTGCTCTGGACTCTAACTAAATAAATTGCATTTGCTTCAAAAATAGATCAATAATTTAGACTTCCTACAATGTGAACTGCTCTTTCTCAGACTGTCCAAGAAATTAAGGTCTCTTTTCAAATAAAGATTTTCAGTTGTTTTTAAAATGATTATGCTCAAATGAATATTGAGATTTAGAACAACGGAATCATCTTAAAGATAGAAGAGATTTTGTTCTGTCTAGGGTGTCTTCTCCAATCACTTGCTTGTGTCAGAAGCCTCACTTAAGGTTGACTGGGAAGGACAGTCGTGTAGGAATGTGGAGCCTGAGTCTACAAGAAGGAAGGGTGTGGTTGGACATGATACCTGTTCTCACTATGCTATCACCCTCGTCAGAGTTTGTGTAGTAGAGATCTGTTGGCTCAACTCTTCCAGTTTTAATGGCACATGGATTTTGTACAGTAGTCAAATCTTGAAAATGTGTTTCTATTTCTTTAGGCTTGTTCACTCATAAATTTCATCATAAAATAGTTTAAATACAAAGGATTATTTTTCATACAGACAACAGTTTTACTAACAAATGTTTTCAGTTTGTTGATGATTGGACAATAAATCATGTTAAAGATTTCTATGTAAATTAGATCAGCTTGACAGAGACAAAACTGCATAAAATATGCTATAGGTATAGGTAGGATTAAGCACACACACTCATCTGACAAATAAATAGTCTGGCTTCTTTGAGATCCTGAGAAGCCACTTAAAGACATTATTTCCACAACTAGATGGGTAAGTTGGTCCATGATATGTTAATGTGACTTTTCTTTGACACTGGACAAAGTTTAGAGTAGTCATTTGAAAGTAACCTTTTGGAAGGGTAATACTTTGAAACAACCCAAAAGCCAATGTGAAATATTTACGTTTTTATTTGGATAAAAAAAATGATCACAGATGCCCTGACAATCTCAAGTGATATTAAAGACCGTGTTAGGGACAACAATGCCTTCTGAGCACATTGCTTTAGAATTTAAAGTAAAAGAAAAAAATATATCCAGAGTGCTATTTTCTGTTGAATCAACTACTTGGGGGCAGCCGCCCCCAACTGAAGCATCCTTTTCCTCTTTTGAAGAAGCCCTAGGGGGCTCCTCACTCGTCCTTTCCTCCTCCCACCTCTGGTTCTCACTTCACCAGGGCCATGGTGGCAGTACGCATAGGGATCAGGATCAGCTGTCAAGTGTCAGGTGCCCCACGAGGTCTCCTTCAGTCGGCTCCCCACCACCGGCCCAGCCCCATCTCATGCTACTCTGCATCTCACTCACCAGTCCCAGCCACTGGAGCTTCTGTGTCCTCCACCGGTGGGACACCCTACAGAATCATGACCTTCATGTGTGCCACTTCCTCTTTTCTGAAACGTCACCCCCACTCCTTTCTCTGGCCAACCTACAATGACTCTTCAAATTTTACTTTAAAACTGCCACTCTCTCGGGGACATTCCTGTAACCATTCCCCCAATCCTGCCTCTACTTTCACTGAATGAAGTGTCCATACTTTTTACTCTCCAAGCACCTTGGTTTTGGTTCTTCATGAAATGTCACGGTCATCCTTCATAAAAATGCTGGTGGTCTTTTGTGATTAGTGCCTCTACCCCTCACTTGACTATAAAGATGACCTGTGATTGCGACTGTCTTGTTCACCCTTCTTTACCACACCGCACCAGCAAATAGGTGCTCAGTGATTGTGCTGGCAAGGCCTCTTCCTTGTGCTCTGTTGCTAACCTCTACCATTCTGCTTACAACAACAGCTCCTCTCCAGCTGCTGAGGGGTTGATTGAAGAGCAGTGTCTCTCTCTCCCATGGGAAGAAGCATGTCCTACATGTGCCGACTCCACAGGGTTTGGGGAACACCCAGGACACCCTCTTCTGTGTTAAGGCTGACCCAATTTGAAATATTTCTCTTTGGAAATATTCCTATTTCCTCTTTTCAGAGAGTACAAGTTTCCTCTTTACGAATTTCTTAGGCCCCCTTTACTGACATGTCAATCTCCATTAAGTTCTAGGAAGGAAGAGTGGACTAAGGTTTCAGGTTCATTTTGGATGGAAATAAAGGTCTTAATGAGAAGCAGAATAAGATGTATTACTGAAAAAAAATCACCAAAGTAGCAAAATACAACGTACTTTTTTTTTTCTTTACCAGTTTTGTCTAAGGAGGCCAAAGGGAAGCAGAAAGGAAAGAGAAGATAAAATTAAAGGAGTGTGTAAAACATTCACCCATGCCTCTGAATGCGAGTGCATGCATTTCCATCCATGTGTGAGTGTGTGCTCTGGAGGACAGTCTGGGGGAATCCATCTCCCACTGAGGACAGCCTTCCCACCATCTGTTACAAATATTCTCAAGAACCCAAAAGTGTTACATTAGAGAAAGAATTTTGATAAGTCAGCTTTTTGTACTTGTAAGGAAATACCTGAGAATACAGTTAAGGAGGAAAAGTTTACTTTGGCTCACAGTTTCAGAAGTTTAGATCCATGATCAGCCAGCTCCATTGCTAATGACCTGCAGAGAAGCAGAACTGTTTAATTCTTGGTAGCCACTGGCCAGGAAGCAGAGAGCGAGAGCAGGAGCCAGAGAGGCAAGCGCTGGGAAGCAGACAGAGACCTCCACGTCACGCCCTATGGCCGACTCATTTCAACTCAGTCTCTCTTCCTATTTCCGTCACTTCTCAATAATCCCATAAAATGATGACCTCATCAATGTATCGATCAATCCACCTGATGAAGTAAGAACCCCCATGATCTTATCATTTCCACCAAAACTCATCAGCTGGTAACCAAGCCTTCAAGGCAGTGAGACTCTGTGGGGACATTTTGGATCCCAGCAATAGCAATGAGAGTGATCCCATGTATGAGAGACTAGTGACTAAGCTGACAAAATCCTGGGAGCAGAGTTAAACCCTGGAGTTCACTGGAAGGGAAGAGTAAGTAACTTCAGGTGGCATGAAAAAAAGAGTGAAAACTCACCTCACAAGTAAACACAGAATCACAAGGATCTTTCCATGGAATGTTTCCCTAGAGGCAAGGAAGGCGAGTGTGGAAAAATAGTGACCTGTGGGGATATAAACAAATAAATGCGTCTCAACCAAAGAAAAGGAAAGCAAACGAAGAGACAAAGGTCTCTAAGTCCAACTCCATCCTTGAGAGAAACTGAATAAAACCAGAAAAGAAAATGACTTCTCCCCTTATTCTCCATAGTTGGGAGTTGGAGGAGGATACAAAAAAGGCTGGTGCATGTGTTGGGTAGGAAAAAACTTCAAATGGAAATGTGGCCATGAAACAGTCGTGTGTGCATGCGCAATTAGACATACAAATACATACTGGATACGTAGATATTTTCCTTGTGACCTCACAGGCGCATGCCCTCGTGTGTGGGGAAGGTATGTGCATGCATTTACTCACAAACATCGCTTTTCCTTTTTCTATGTGTGCATGTGTCTGCATGTACTAAGGGAAGTAACACCAAAGCCAGGATATTACAGGATTTCTTATACTTCAGTGACAAAAGCTGATAATAATATTACTTACCGCATGCTATCTTCTTTATTGGGATAAAATTTTTATGTCCATTATCTTATTTAATCCACAAAATCCCATGAGATTCACTTTAGTATCTGCATTTTGCTGCTAAATCCTCTAGAGCTGTGTGACTTTTCTGTGTCATGTGGCTATTAAGTGGCAGGGTGAGGACATGAGCGTGGACCTCTCTGGCATTGCAAGTAAAGCTGAGAGGACCTAGACACCAGTCAACGTGTGGCACAGGACACATCCCTCCTGTGCCCAGGGCAAGTGGATGCCAGCATTCCTCCAGGAGGCTTTCTGAGACACCCACATTCTGCTTCTAAAGCTAGCAGGCTATGCCATCTCTGTCCAACAGAGCAGAGCTCCCCTGAGCAGCAGGGAAGCTCCTGGAGATCGGAACCCCCTCTATTTCATCCCCTACTGTCCCCCAAGAACCTTGCACAGTCCCTAACACAGAGAAGGTATTCAGTAAATATTTATTAAATAAATGGATGAATGAGTGCAGTGATAGTAAGGCTTGCCTAAACTATAACCTATTTCTAAAGAAATACCATCTAATATCTTTTAAGTACTCATGGTAACTAGCTAACATATTAATTCCTTCGGGGACTTACTTTAATTCAAAAAAATAAGCATAATATGTGATTAGCATATCAAGCATGCTCAGAGCAGTCACTTTCCCCTCCAGTTCTTGTGTATATTTCTTGTTAGCTTCATAAACACTTCCTTCATAGTCAGAATAAATATATTTCCACCTAGTCCCTGACCGAAATATCACTTCTCGTTTTCCAAGGCCCGGGCCATGGTGGTTTTTTACTGCAGACCAGAGGACACCTTGCACAGCTACCCACAGTCAAGACCTAGCACTATTCCTGTCATCAGCTGTCCACTCACAAGCCACCAGAAAATGGTAGTGGTTCTAGTAGCTCTGTCCCCTTGGGAAAAGTCAGGAATTCAGTCAGGGGTTTTTCACAGGATAAAACACCTTGATTTCCCACTATGGAAATTTCCACTTACCTCCACACAGCTGGAGAAAAGAAGCTGATTGGCCTGGCAGAGAGCGGGATGTAGGAGGCCGGCACTGTGCTCGGAGCCAGAGCTAAGCTGGCAGCCACAGCCCTGCTGCGTCACAGTGAGCTCATGACGCGGCTCTGGGTCAGCCCTGGCCAGAAGGGGAGCAGCCTGACACGGGCTTTCCCAAGTGGCCAGGGGGACACAGGAACCAAGAAAGGACAGAGAGGAGTGAGGAAGGAGCAAGGGCCCCAGATTATGTGGCCGTGAACAAGGGTTTCAAACACGCTGAAGTGAGAATGATAAAATGAGTCAGATGATAATAATATGTCATTCACACCAAGGAGGGAGTGAAATCACATAGGCATTAACCTCGCTTTGGTCATTTTTGGCCTTGGATATGAAAACTAACGATTCCCTAAACTCTTTCAGCTTTGCTCCCAGCACAATTTGCAGGAATACGTTCTGAGCACTGCTTTCCAGCTGGTGTGGGCCTCTCGCGTCACCTCGCTGCAGCCTGGCGCCCTGCTCTGCCCGTGATGGGAGGGAAGGGTTGCAGCTGTGCCGCCGGCGGGCAGGTCAGGTCGGAGCTGGGCTCAGCACCCACAGGCGGGATGGTGACAGGCCACAAGGTTGCATCTTTCTAAGCCTTACTTTCCTCATTGGAGAAATGAAGAAAATAACCCCCAGGTATTCATTCATTTATTCTTTCAATAAGCATTTATTGTTTACCAAGTGCCAAATATTGTCCTAAGTGCCAGACAGATAAACTCTACTTTGTCTCAAAGGGGCTTAGGTTCTAGTGAAAAATAAACAAGGGATAAAAACAATAAAGACAATCTATCATACACTTATAATTCTCCCATGGGGGAAGAAAGAAAAACTGGGACAATATAGAATGATACCTACGAAGCTGCAGTTTCCAACAGGGTTCTTAAGATAGAAACATCTGAGCAAATGGCACATATTAGCACAGATATGGGGGAGGAATGGCTAAAGCTGTGTGACTATCAAGGTTCAAAATATTCCAGACAGAGGGAACAGCAAGTGCAAAGGCCCTGAAGTAGGAGCCAGGTTGAAGAGTTTAAAGCACAGGATGAAGTCAGTGTGGTGGAGCAGGGTGAGGGAGGGGCAGGTCAGAGAAGAACAGATGAGGTAAATGCAAAGCCACATTACATGAGGTGAGTTCACAATATTTTTATTAATGATTAAATGAAATACCTTGAATATGAACGTGTCAAATATGTAGCACATGGTAATTAAGAATTCTCTTTCCAATTTCATAGAGGAACGCATTTTGAAAAGCTAGCTGGAAAGACAGTTTGAAGGCCCTAGGAATTTGATGTGATCTTGCACAGCTGCCCTGGGGATTGGACGCTCCATCTGCTTTAGACTCTGGTGGCATTTCCTGATCTGTCTTGTCCTCATGACAGCCACTTCTGCTTGACACCTGCTTGTTTTTGGTTTGCTCCTCTGTGCCCAGTCCCCTTACCAGATATGATTGGTCTCTATTTCGACTATGTTTGCTTGACACTGACCAGTAGCCTACTCTTTGTCTCAGTCTTACCTCCCAGAGGCATGAAGGTGGACATTCTGCTATGGCCATGTTGCTATGGGCTCCAGGGTGGGTTAAGAGCCCATGTGCAGTGGTGGCATTTGTTATACCCATTATTTTCCAAGAGATAGTGAGGAAGGAAGAGTATAGCAAAGTGTGCCTGGTATGAAAAGCTACAAATCTGTCAGTAAATGGCTGTTTAGAAGAGCCATTACCTTGCTGAATACTACTTTTCCCTTCTTGAACCATCCACACTTTCTAAGTCCTTAGCTCCTCTTGGATGTCCATCTGACATCTTTAGAAAAGAATGTTCTAGAAGCAAGCCCTGCCATCTGTACTGTGAGGAAAGGAATCATGGCCAGTGACTCATATGGAAAAGACTAGAAATGGCAGAGCTAAACACAGTCTATCACTAATTTTTTATAAGAACCTAATAATTATGATCTCATTTCTTCTCACAATAGCCCGGTGAAATAAATACTATTAATATCCCATTTTACAGAGAAAGGTATTGAGAATCAGAGAAGTTAAGTAGTACGCTTCACATCACAGAACTATGGTTAGTAGAATTGGGACTGAACCCAATTCTGTCTGATACTATAATGTATTCATGCATTTCTGTGGAAAAAATAAGATTTAAAAAAAGAAAAAAAAAAGATTTAAGAGTCAACATGGCTCACAAGCACTAAATCATTTATTTCCCCAGCAGTAAACTAAAGACAGAGATTTGGGGAACTCAGAAAATTAATGTACAAAGTACTGCTTGAATGTAACCTGTGCACAGAACTAGTCTAGTGCCACAGAGCATTTAAAGAAAGATATTTTCTCTGTCTCTGGTTTACATGTAACTGACTAGAAAAGCCATCATTCTCAGAGGTAGAGTGAAGAATTAGATAGAAGAGAAAGCACTGATATTCAGGCAGACAAGGGCAGGACACGTTCTGGTAGAGCTCAGCAAGGGTTGGCCTTCAAAAAATGGCAAATAAACATGGATCCTGGCTAAGGAAAAATGCAACGATGAAAATGAAGCATTGAGTAGGTGGCAATGAGAGAACCAGTTTTTCCCAGCACAGAGGCTGGGTGGTGGAATGTGGGCAAGAAAAGCTGGCAACCCCACAGGAATCAGCACACATTCCAAGCTTTGTGGCTGACAGAATACCTTGTAGCTGACTGATGTTTTCAGATCATCTTGTCTTATTTAACCCTTGCACAGGTCAGCGGTGTGGTCTTAGTTATCCACACTGTAAGAGAGGCCAGGGAAGACTCATTGAAGGAATCTGTCCAAGGGACCCATCCAAGGTCCATGGCTCTAACTCAGCAGGCACATGTGTCCTGATTTCAGATCTTCACAGAGGCCCCCATGATGCATAGAACTGTAGGACAAGGACAAGCATGTGGGAGCTTGGGGATGTGAGACACAGGAGAAGACAGGGGCCATGGAATTCCTGCTAAGAGATGTGGGAAACCAGGAACTAATGAGAGTCAGGATCAAATAGTCTATCTTTTTGAGGATTGGCAGGAAAAGGAAAGGCAATATTTATAGAAGGGGAGAAGAAAGAAAAATGAGATAAAAAGGAAGAAAAAATAGGGGGTAATGGAAGGTAGAAGAAGATGGAAAATATGGCAAAGGGAAGGAGGAAGATACTGAGAATGAGGTAAAGGGATATTTTTGCATATGAAATAAGGAAACCTTTGCCCCTGCTAGGGAATTTAGTGAAACAGAAAAATGTTGCCACCAGAGGACACCCATGAGCCTCACCTCCCAGGGAGGGAGCAAGTGTTGAGCCTTCATTTAGCTCAACTGACAGCAGGGTAAAAAATCATGGGCATAATAAGCAATTGGAGAAGGCATTGCTATATTGGATGAAAGCCTGGTTATAGAAATCTTTCCCTTCACCCTCATACCAGATCCTGTAAGACTCCAACTGAAAGAAATCCAGCTACAGAAAATCTGACAAGCCCTCAGAAGAGTTCTTTTTGTTAACTATTATGTGAATTTTGATAAATAAATAATCTGAGCCCTGGTTTCCTCATCTGTGAACCTGTCTCATAGATCATAAAGCAAGAAATAAAAAAGTGTGCTTGTAGGAATGGATACAGATTTCAAGGCCTAAGATACTGAGGGAACAGACCATGTGGGAAAAAAAAACCCAAAACATCCCTTCTAAGGAGTTGGTACAGTGAGAGAGCTGGAGAGATATCAAAATATTTTAGTCAGTGATGGGGAAGGGCAGTGTGGCACAGTCCTAGGTCCTGGAAAGGAGAGAATGAGAGAGAAGAGGGGGTAGAAAAGCATCAGGAACATACATAGGCCAACATTTAGATAATACTGAGTGAGGAGAGAGGAAATAATTTAAGAAAGCAAGAATGCTCCCAAGTCAATGACTGCTTGAATGCAGATCTGCTTAACCATGTAATTATTTCACTATGTATATGCATACATTCTGTATACCTTAACAATATATGCAATTTTTTAGAAAGGTCAAGAAATACAGAGAAATAAGGACTGACTTGATTTGGTCCCCTTTCAGGGGCATTCTTAGAAAAGCCTTGTCTGTCAAAATAAAATGAAAGCCTCAGTCCTAAGTGACTGTCAAACAAAGTTAAGCTTTTGTACTCTCTCCTGCCTGTCACTGAGTAAAGACTCCCATCCTCAGTCTGCAGTTAGCCAAGGGCTCCCTCACTCTTCCTGGGTTCCTATGAGAGCTCCATGTCATGTCGCAGCCCTTTCCGCCAAAGCCCCAAGCCCTTTCCTGAGTCCCTTCCTCTTCCAAGGACCTTTCATCAGCCTGCAGACTGAGTTCTGAGCTGGAGAGAGGGTTGGCTTCATGTTGACAAGGGCCCCAAGATCTGACCTATGTAGAAGATGAGAAAGCCACGGAGACCCAAGGATGCAGCAGATCAGAACAGTTTCCTGCAGTCAGCAGAGGATGGAACCCCAGAAAAGGGTTGGATACACTCTGCTGGGGGGTGTTGGTCTGTCTCCTGAAGGCTTAGGCCTACTCTGTCTTTCCACACCCAAAGCTTTGGTAAAAACAACACAGGATTCTCTGGGCTTGTGTTCCTTCTTTGACTCAGATCAGCTGTGTTGACATTCGGCAAAACATTTGTTTCAGAAACCTCAGTGCCTTAATGTTTATGATGGGATTAAGGTTAACTAAGATGATCCCAAGTTTTGGAACCCCCATTAAATCTTCTGGTTTAACTTTTCTGCTTGCAAATAAAATGTATCAGTTAGATATTAATTTATTTCTTTCTCTTAGAATTCAAAGGTAGCTAAAAATCAGTTGTTTAATTGGATATTCAGATCATATCATCGTGATCCAGCACATGGAAAGTCTAAGATGCCACAGCAGTAATTTGTGCTCATGATCAGTATGAGATAGTCAGAGTGGGCACATTTATGTGATGTCTTTCCAACTCAGAGTTGAGACTCTTGACGGTTGCTATTAGTTGATTGAATGGGTGAAAAGAGGAGTCAATGAATGATCTAGCGAAGGAACACATGAAGTCATAGCTTGTATTGATTTGAAATCAGAACACTGGATGTGCTTCCCCTATCTTTGTGTTTTTGTCTAAATGGGCACAGGGTTGCCACACTGGGAGCTAAAAACCCACAACTGTGTGGTGCTTCAATTTAGCATTTTTGCTTCTGGAAGGGTACCTTGGGTCCCCAACCAGTTTGGCCCTTGGTTTCATTTTTGAGTTCCAGGATCATGATTCTTGAAATTCTGTGCCTTTCAATTCTTTCCCAACATTCTGGGAGAAGACCTGCAGAAGGCCCCTCTTCCTCTACTTTTTCTTCTTCCGCCTCACCCACCTCTTCCTTCTCCTCTTTCCTACTTTCTCCCCCTCCGTCTCTTGCCCAGCTTTGCCTCTCATGCTTGTCCTAACCACCCAAATTCCAAACATGACAGGCTCCTTGGAAGAATGAGCGCATGGCTGCAGCTGTCCCTGGTGCAGCCAACTCATTATTTTCTCTCGTATTATCAGTGCTTGGGCTCAGGTTGATGTGTTTCTGATTAATGAGGCATTTGTTCTGTGCCACAAAATAACTGAAGATTATCCTTCTGATTCCAGTAAATTATGTCACATAGTTAATTATGAGTGGACCTTGCTTGGTCTCAGGCAGGAGAGACCAAGGTGCCCAAACCTCATCTGCCAACTGTCTGCCAAGCCAACTTCAAGGAAATGTCTCAGTTGAGAGTCTGACATTAAGAGCCTCAGATCTCATGCATCCTTTGCTCTTGGTCTTTCAATCAGAATTATCCCAGTGCCCCTTGCCTTCCTCATAACCCACCTCTGGAACAGCAGGATTAAGAAGAAAGCATAAGTTTTGCTGTCTGACAGATTTAGATTCAAAATTAGTGTGCTCTGAGTTTCTGTTCCAAAAAGCCACAGCCTTGTTGTTAGAGCTGTTTGGAACAATGCAGCACCATCTCGGAGCAGGACCCAGTCGATAGTGCGTCCCTTCTCCTGCTTTTTCTTTTTCTCTTTGGATCTAACTGAGAATTCTCAAGGCAGAGAAGCTTCCTCACTTCCCTGTCTTGAATCAAGAAGCCAGGAGACTCCAGTCTGTGCAGGTCACAAAGCAGGCCAGGGCAAGGGCCAGTGGACATCTAAGAGTACTCAACTTGGGCAACTTACAGCATTGTGAAGATATGCAGATTGTGTCTTCCTGCTGGGGCTTCAGGAGTGTTGTTCGCAAGGTTTTACAGAAAGGAGGCTCTGTATACTTTAGAACAGTCCCTGAATGCAGGTTTGACCAAAGAGCATTAAGTCCACACTCTTAGCACAGCCGAGGGTTAAAGGAAAAGGTAGGAGGGATAGTTTCAGTGGTTGAGCTCTGGGGCAGCAAAATCAGCAGAGCAGAGAAGCCCCAACCTCGAGTTCATCAGAACTGTTCCTCACTTGTGGCACTCTCTGAAAGCTGTATCTTTCATAGTGCAGGTTAAGGAATTCATCTTTCATAAACCCTCTAAGCACCAGGGAATGGTCCTTGTGGCCCATGAACTTTTCACCCTTACAACAATTTCTGTTCCATCTTGTAGGAAAAATTTACCTCCTTTTGTGGATGTGGAGTCTGAGTACCAGAGAAGTTAAGTCACTTGCCCAGGAAATGCAGCAATCAAGCCAGGGTTTGAAATCTGCAGGTGTTTCTTAGATGCTTCTTTGGAGCTGCACACTCTTCAGAGACCCCTGTCACCTCAGTCATAATGATGCAACCACCCCTTATATCCTTACTGGCCGATGTCAAAGGGCTCCCTGCTCCTTCTTTCCTTTCCCATCATGCAGCAATTTTAGTAATTGCAAAATAAAAAAAAAAATTCTAAGAGAAGTTATGGTTCTTAAGGTAGATAATGTGTGCACACGGAGTACTAAATGCTGGCTATGACAGAATCACAACACAAAGACTCCAAGACTAACTTGGAAGGACACATGAGCATGCAAAGTGAGGAGAGGAAGACAGGGAATTGGGAAGAGGAGCTGAAAGACCAACCCGAAGGGCAGTTGCGCAGTCTAAAGGAATGGTAGCTAGAGGTGAGAACCATCAGAGCAGAATCCCAGCTCCATCTTTTACCTACTGTACATTCTGGATACATTATTTATTTGTGCAGCAACTTCTCCATTTGTGGACTACGAATATGCAGAGTCCTACATCATCATGCAATTCAAAAACATACCTATAGTGCTCAGCACAGAACCTGTGTGCATTAAGTGTTCAATATATTAACTTTGGTTATGATTTCTGAGAACTTTGTTGTGACTGAATGGAACAGCCTGGACGTGGGAAAACCTGCAGGCTTGAGTTGAGTAAAATGAACACAGGTGAGCCTCACCACAACTTCTTAGCCTAAGGGAACTCGGAATGGGAATAAGGTTATTAACAGTATGGAATTCAATCCTCTGGAATATGGATTTAGTAACTGGTATTCATCATTAGGGAAGTTTGCTAGCTTTGTCCTATATACTTCCGCCACCCTAGTTCCTTTTTCTCTATAAGGATTGGGCTTACTCAGATACTTAGGCGACAAATGCTCTGCTCAAGTGGAACATCTAAGCACTAGGTCTAGTGACAGATAGTGGTCAGCGGGCCTCAGAGGAGGTGATTGGAAGGGAGGACAGATGTTGGCGATGCTAATGGATGCAGACTACTGCCTTCCTTACCTCTGGGCCCACTCACTCGGGATCTATACTGCATCACAAATAGATTCTCATGTCCTCTCTTCAAACTTCGTTCAGCACCCCCAGCTTCAGAGGGAGGCTGGGATTGTTGAGGCACATCCATCAAACCCCTGGAACCACTTCTGTTCACTTCTGATTGGATTCATAAATTTGTTTTGCCACAGCCGTCTCATTCAGAGAGTTGATAAGCTCTTCCTGAATTCATGAATTTTGGAGGAAATGAGCCAAAGGGACCAAGAAGCCCAAATTTGAACTGAACTGTGGTATGTTTGTCTCCAACTTTCATTAACATTTTCAAGAGAAAGTTTACAGAGCTGTGAAAGGGACCAGCATATCATTGAATTGGAACATCTGCACCGGGCATGAACCATTTAAAACAGACGACAGAGAAATGAGCAAACAGAATCAGACTTAAACCCAGTTTTCTAATCTATTTGTATGTCCGTGTCTTTCCCAAAGCAACTAATTAATTTCATTTATCCATTTAGCAAATATCAGACACTGTTCTAGGCACCTGTTGTGCATGAGAAAATAATATAAACAGCAGTCCTTTCCCTTGTATGAGTTTGGGATCTCAGTAGAGCTTACATTTTTTTAGTAATTTCTGAGTAGAAAAAAGCAGTTGTGGGGGTGTGTGTATGTCTCTGTGTGTGTGTGTGTGTGTGTGTGTGTGTGTGTGTGCATGTGTTTAATATCCCAGATGCTCTCATCAATTTCTTACTCTTTCCAGGAGTTACAACCACTTTTTATTTTTTCTCATGGAATATTAGAGTTAGCAACAAAGATTAGTGATAATCTGACTGCCCTTCACAACCTGTTAATATGCTTGCTAAGCGTAGAGATTTTGAAGAACTCTGCCTAGAACTGCCTAACCTGGATTCCCAAGAATGGAGCCAAACAATCTTTATTTTAAACCTGCACCCTGGATTTTCTGATACAGATGGACAGAAGCTGGTCAAAAGATTGGGTATCCAGGTGGCAATGGGGTGCTAGAAAGTCCAGGAACACAGTCATGGGTTTATATCCTAAATCTACTGTGTACAAACAATGTACTAACACTCATATGTTTCCAAGTTCCATTTTTTCATCTATAAAATGGAGATAATAATACTTAGCTCATGGTAGCATTTTAGAAACTAAATGATGTAATATATTTTATGCAACTAATCTACATCAGTAGGTATTGGGAGCTTGGTAAATACTTCCCTAAACTTACCTAGAGGAAAATCCTGTTATTTCATAGCTAGGTAAAATTCTATATGTGAATTGTGTGTGTGTATGAGAGATAGAAAAGACCAAAAGAGTGTATGGAGATAGATAGTGCCAAAAATGTATACACACTTCAGGAAAAGAAAAACTTTTATAAATATTTACTACTAAATTTATTGAGACATCATGAGATTAATATGAGTTGTTTGGCTTCTACATTTACAAGAGGTGCTCAAAGTGGTGGCCATTAGCTTTCAGACATTATATATATATATATATATATATATATATATATATATATATATATATTTATGCCTGTGTGTTACTTGACTGATAAATCATGAGATAAAAATATTCTGATTTCATATTGCTTCAATATCAGCCAATATTCTCAAATTATTTGCATGAAGTCAGAACTTTATGGATTAGCTGGTTAATGTTAACATCTGACCAATACTTAAAATGGTTCATTTCTCTGTATCATTATAGTTCCTAACCAATTACTTTGATAAGCATTAAATTTAATAATAATATGATCATCATGCATTTGTATGTTACTTTATAATTTTTTGAAATATATTCACATATCTTTGGATCTTCACAACTACTCTGGGAATTAATCAAGGCAGATATAATTATTCTAGTAGTTCAGAGGAAAACATTGAAATTTATAGAGGTGAAATAATATGGCCAAGTTCCACAGATTATGAGACAAACTTTAGATTAAAACCCTAGGGCCCTAGTTAATAACAGTGTCCATTAGAGACCTAGCCCCCCATAATAAAGAGAGACCCTATCTGCTAAATAGGGTTACCAATTTTACTGAGAGTGCCAAGAGCTACATACAGACTATAAGAATCCAGGCATTTATTTTCTGAGAAGGGAATGAGCATGTGTGTGTACCATAGAAATATAGAAATTTGGTACACAGAGTATTAAAAAGAAAGAAGAAAGTATACAAACAATAAGGAAATTCAAGCAAGTGGTATCTCTGCTGAGCCTCCTTTCGATAGGATCACCTGTGGTGTCAGAGGAAGCTTGGCTACAAACTGAGCTGCTAAGGGGCAGGTGTCTCTTATTCGTGATTTCAGTGAATGGAATCGTAGGCAAATAAGCATGTAAGAGTAGAGTCCTAATGGTGTGAATAAAGGCACTTAATAGTCCACAAGATTACTTAAGTGGTAGAGTCAAGAAATGAGGCGAGTAGATACTGGAAATATCACCCACAAAATCCAAAGATCTGAGTCCAAAAACTGGCACTAAAATTTTAAACCAAAGAAGTTTGGGTAACTTGGGGACTCAATAAATGGGAACGTATCTAAGGAAATATCAGATCATTCCAATGATCAGATTGCTTGTGTTTTGAAGGACTGAAAGAAGCAGGACAGTGGAACAGGCGCAATTCCTTCGCGGCCTTCACTGAAGGAACTATTTTAACAGCCAGTAAAATAACAGTTATGAAATCATAGCAACATATGGCAGTCAAGGGAGGGATTGAAGGAGTATTAATTGAATGTTTCTTTAGTGTCATGATGGATGGTACTGAAAAAAGATGGATGATATTAACACATGTGAAATGGACTGTTTATTGAACATGTATGTGTTTTAAATGCATTATCTCACTCAAGCCTCAAGACAACCCTATGGAAGGTGCCATTTTAATTATCATTTTACAGATACTGAAGTTTAAGTTTGGACCAATTATGTCACACAGCTACTAGGAGCAAAGAAAACCTCCACCCAGGCCTCTCTCTACTGCTTTAGAAGGTTTGTGGGGTCCCACACTCTCTCAAAGGTTGAGCTTAGTCTATCTGAAAAAAAGGTGTTTGTGAGCTGGAAATGGAGGATTTGCATGGGATGGTTAGATTTCCCTTAAATTCTATTAGGGAAAGGGAATAAAGGGCTGAAGATCCAGACTCCAAAATAGGTATTTTCTAAAACTAGGACAGAAGCTGAACATTGGGGTGAAATAGGCTGGTGACTGCAAATGGACCCCATAGCTGGGGGTCAGCTCAGATGTAAGAATCATGCTACCAGAACTCCAAGGCACCCTGTGACTGCTGCTATTGTCTCCTTGCCTCTCACCTTGGACTCTGAAGGCACTCTTCATGGCTGCTGACAGGAATCTGGACAAAACCTGAACATGACCGCAGAGCCCCCCTCATCTGTCTGAGAGGACCAAAGTTAGCTTGACCTTGTGCAATCATTAAGAGAGGAGAGTTACTTACCTGAGTGCCCTGTTCCTATCAGGGATCTTATGGAGGTTACTGAGGAGCTCTGGCTATCTGAAGAAACAGGCTCAGCAAATGCATTGCACCTGCCTTTTGTGTTCCTTCCTCTAAGTCCAAAAGCCCAGGATTGTGACTGAGCTGGGCTGTAGACATGGTGCTTTCTGAATGAGGATGC
Source organism: Dasyprocta punctata (assembly GCA_004363535.1). Classification (NCBI taxonomy): domain Eukaryota; kingdom Metazoa; phylum Chordata; class Mammalia; order Rodentia; family Dasyproctidae; genus Dasyprocta; species Dasyprocta punctata. The sequence goes on along the minus strand of RJWM01002595.1, from coordinate 100,933 downwards.
AGTGACATGAATTAGACCAAAAAGGTCACTAATCCAAGAGTTAGAGTTGAAAGAAGAGAGCAACACTTACTTGAAAAGAATGGTGTGGAATTTTTCATGGGACCTCCTCTGGGGAAACTGAATCTGCTGGGATCATAACACAGACTAGTCTTCCGTCTGTGGACCACAAAGGCTGAATAACTTTCAACCCATCCAGCAAGGACTCAAGTCTACTGTCTTAGGATCATCTTCCCGTCTCTCTAAGCCTTTGGCTGGTGTTGAGGGCATTTCTTTTAAATAAACTGATTCTCTCCAGTACAGCAATGTCGTTTTATACTTTGTCACATTTCCACTTCTCCACTGGTTGGTCTTGAGCAGGGCTCAGATACAGAGGATCTTAAGTGTGAGCTTTGGGAACGAATCGATGAGGGAGAGCAGGTGGGCCACATTTCCTGTGTAAGAATAATCCAGGAACTACAGTTTTTAAGTAACAATAGACTGGTATAAGGGAAAACAGACTGGCTCTGCTGCTCATTAGCTTAAAGACTTGAAGTAATTTCTTAATTCTGTCAATTCTCAGCTTTTCAGTGATAATATTGTCGATCATATAAAAGTCTGTAAGAGGATAGAATGAAATTAAATTGAATGTTTTTCTGGCACAAAACAAGATATTACCTCCAAAGGAGCTGCCTCTCCTCTAAAGAATTGTTGCCGCTACCAAATCCCCTCTTCTGTGGGAAGGAATCAAGAGTTTATGGTTGATGAACTCTGCATTTTGGTAATAATGTGGTATCTCAGGTTCTCCAGTAGCGTGAACATTAAAACCAATCTCTATGGTTCAAATCCTGTGAGGGTCACTTACTGCCTGTGTGGCCTTAAACAAGTTCAGCTCTCTTTGCCTTAATTTCCTCTTCTTAAAATGACAGTGATGAAACCATCTATCTGGTAGAATTGTCATGAAATTTACAATCAACATATATAAAGCATTTAGATCAGCCTAACCTATAGTAAGTATTCAATAATATTAGATAACATTCATTCGACAAACATTTAGTGAATGTCTACTATGCTCAGGTTCTCTGTGAGAGTTGGGGAGAATAAGGATGAGTGAGACATAAGCTAATCCTTAAGGAGTTCACAGCTCTATGGAGCTCGATCTAAAAGCCATTTCTGCTTTTCTTGGTGTTCCTAAAGTTCACTTTGCCTTCTCCACTGCAAAGGATTTTCCTCTCACTTCTCTGGGGATGATTTGCTTTCCCCAGCTTCTATCTGCAAATGCCTCCTAGTCACACTCTTCAGAACCAGATCTGTTGTTTCTGACTCTCTTTGGATATTGGGAGCTGACTTTCTTCATCTCTGTCCTTACTTATCTTACAAGGTTCTCTTCATCAAGGACTCCTCCCACAAGAGAAAGAAAGGGGGGGACCTATAAGTATTAATCACACTAGTTTAATGTTTCGTTTCCTAATATTTAATTGCTTAATTTCCCAAGGTTATATTTACTTTTGATTAAGTTCTTTAAGTTCTAAATCTATGCAGAATATGTTCCAAGAATTTTTCATCTTTTTAGGTTGATGAATAGTTAAATGAACAAAATTGTTTGCAATCAAATAATCAAAAAGTTATTTTATGGGTCTCTAGGATTTATTCCAAAGATCACAGAATAAGTATGTTTTCACTTTGAGCTTTTCTTACAGAATAGGCTTTATAAGCAAAAGCAATCCAAAGAAGGTTGCTACTTTCCATCTTCAGAAGTTGGCAAGCATCTGTCCTGGGGAACCATTTGCTTCACATCTCACCCTGAGGCTTCTACAGTCAAAGAATTGGAGATGTGTAGGTGACAGAAACAAACCAAAAAAGCTCTGACAACAGATAAAGTACTCCCTCCAAATGAGTCTCCCTTTCTTCAAATAAGAACAAAAATGAGTGCTGAATTTATCAACATTTGATTAATACTCTATTTATTAAAACATTGAAAGAAGTCACTGTACACCCTGGTTGTTTGTTTTAAGGTATGCTGCATAATTCATTAGTAGCAAGTGCTTGGAGGATAAATCAGCCACAGAATTGGGAGAAACATGTTAGGATAAAGAATCAGATACTTGCTCAACTAGAAGTTTCTACCAGATCCCTCACCTTGGCTTCTGAAATCAGACAGGTCTATAAGATATTCCTTCTAACTCTCTCTGCCCATCTATTTTACAGAGGCCTGGCTCCCCGGCTGGTTCTTGGTGACAGCTGTCACAATCTGTGTCATTCGGGGTGCTCATTCAGTCATCACTGGGGCTGCTGTGGGAGGAGATGAGGAGAGGCAAAGAGACAAAGCAAGCTCCTCGTATGTGAGAATGGAGGAGCAACCTTGTTCTATGTTGTCCTTAAGGGCAGAGAAACAACCAAGGGGTAGATGTCATGTTGGGCAGATTTCAACTCATTATCAGACAGATTAAGGAACAAGAGACTTGTCAAGCAGAAAATAGATGGTGCCATCATGCAGAATTAACTACATCTTTATTGAACAACTAAAGCACTCCAGGCATGGTGCCAGGACTCAAAGCCAAACCTCATACCTTCTCTGGACCAAGGTCCTACTACACAGATGAGGCATCCAGTGCTCTCAGAGGTTAAATGTTATACACAGATATCCAGCAGCCGAGGGGTAGATCTAGGATTCCAGTCCAATCCCTAGCCCCCAAACTAAAAGTAAAGCTTCCTCACTAAGTATTTGGGTGGCCTGTTACTGGCCAAAGCAACTAGAAGCCAAATGACCAAAAGCTGGGAAGTGGTAGAAGGGTTTTGACTTTGGACAGGACATTAGACCAGAAGAACCCAGACCTTTCTCCTAACTGAATATCTCCAGTTCCCAAACAGCAAAGCACCACTGAAATGAACACATGGTGGAGTTCTCAAGTGCAAGGAAGACCAACAATAGCTAGAGTTAAGGCAAGTTATCCGCGATGCAAATTGATTTTTTTTTTCCTGAAGGAAGAGAAAAGAAGAAGACATGACAAGAGGAAGCAAACACACATTTTATAAAACATTTTCCATCATCAAAAGTTCTGTTTTAGGTATTCTCCTTGCATGTTTTCATGCTGAAACCTATTTGCAAATTATTTTCTCACTTTTTTTTTCACATGAAATGTACCCTCGATTATATGACAAGAAATTATATGGTGCTAATAATTTATTTAAAACCAGATCCATGTCTCACATTCATTCTGTGTAGCGAAATCAAGTAGATGCAGAAAGGGGATTTTTTTTCCTCTGAACTTTCTGACCACCTCTATTGTGCAAGAGAGAGTAATAGCAGGTATCGAGGGTGCCAATTATGTGGTGATATACAAACCCGCTGGAGAAAAATCTATATGATATTTTAATGCTAGTCAAACAGAACGATGAAGTTTAAATTAGCTTGAAGCTACTAAAAATTCTAACTATGGCTCTGCTTTCATTGTATGTGAGGGTGAAAAATAGCTGTGCAGAAAAATATGTGTCTATCTTCTCTGCAGATAGGTTGCCTGCTGCCTCTTTTGCTGATGTGCAAGGCTTCATTTTTGTTTGTTTGTTTGTTTGTTTGTTGCTCCACTTTCCCACTTCTTTCCCTTATTTTCATTTTTTTTCTCTTGCTGATGATTTCTTCTCCCTTCTTTCAGGTCTTTCATTCTCTAATTTCTTTTACATTAATTCATCTGTCTCATCAACTCATAGAATCAGAGAATGTTAGAACTCAGGAGATGCTGGCTAAGAAAGAAAGGGGGTTTGGGTGGAAAGTCCATCAAACTCAACCTCCTCATGGTACATATGGGCAGCTGGGTGGGTGGGGAGGAGAGCTGAGGGTATGAAAGAGGATACGATTTACTCAAGGCCACCCCACAATTTCTTAAGGGAGTAGTCTGCTCAGGTTGCTGAGAAACAGACTTTGGAGTGGAATATAAAATTAGAGTCTTCACTCCGTAGACTGTCCCCTGCTCCCCAAAAAATAGGTATACTATTTTAATATCTACATTTCCAGTACTTCTTTTTTTTTTTTTTTCGGTACTAAAGATTAAATCTAAGCCTTTGACCTGTGCTACACCCCCAGCCCCTTTTTATTTTGTCTTATTGAGATGCTATTGCTAAGCTGCTGAGTTGCCCAGACTGAACTCAAACTTGCAGTCTGTGTGCCACAGTCTCGCAGAATGCTGGAATTACAAATGTTCATCATGACACCTGGCTAAGACTTATTTTTTCTTAAAATAAAAATGCACTGGGACATATCCAGTTCTTACACAGCTGCATTAGAAGGTGAGCTAGGCAGAACTAACAAGGAACATCTATCTCTATTACATAGATAAGGAAATGGAGTAAGACAGGAGGATGAAGTTTAATGAATATGGTTATAGTTTGGATGCCAAATATCTCCCAAAAAAGACCCTGTGTTAAACGTTAATCTCCAGAATGGATTTATTGGCAGGTAGTGGAATCTTTAAGAGTTAGGTCTAGTGAGAGGTCTTTAGGTCATTGGGACATGTTCCTTGTTACGGTGTAGACCTAAAGTGGCCACAAAAGTCTCCTATGTTTATTTAGAGGCGAAACTTTTGGAAGGTGATTGGATTATGAGGGCACCGTAATCATCAGTAGATTAATCCACCAATGAGTTCATAACTGTATGTGCTATTAAAAGGTGGGGGTTATGATCTGGAAAAGTGTTTCCTTGTCACTAGTCCTACTTTCTGGCTGCCATGGGGTGAAGAGCTGTCACCAACCAGGTCTTTTCATCATGCAGTTTCTACATGGAGCCTGCTGACTTTGGACTGAACCCACTAAAACTTTAAGTCAAAATAAAGACTTCCTCCTTAGGTTGGAGGCGTTGGATTTTGATCCCAGCAATGGGTAAATGATTAATACATCTTTGAAGGGCAGAGTGGGATGCCTGAACCTTCCTCTTCCTGTCTTCTGCTTTCTTGCTATTAGTTGAGCAACTCAGCTCTGGCCTGAGCTCTGCCACTACAAGCCCAGAGCAACAGAGCCAACTGTGGACTGAAACCTCTAAAACTGTGAACCAGAATAAACTGTCTTTTTTATAAGTTCATATGTCAGGCATTTGCTATAATAATGAAAAACTGATTAACACAGCTTTCTATAGGTAAGACATATCCACATATTATTATTTAAGCCTTAGGGGGCCCTCCCATTAAGGATTTTTGTCAGCGTTTTATAGACCAGAAGCCTTGAGTTTCAGAAAATTGAATTGATTATATGGCTGTACAGTGACTGAGATAGCAAGCATTGTGAAAATCCCAAGTTGTCAGTGAGATATGGCCTGATCCTCGGGCATCACAAGTGGACAGCAGGTCCATCGAATAGTGAGAGTTACAGGGTTGCTCTTTTTCTAACTCAGAAAACTTCCCAGAACTTCTCATGAAATAACCTCAGAGAGCTGGTGTGACCGCGCCAGGGTATGACAGCCTTGATTCTTTGCTGATATTGATATTTATGGCCCAGGAGGATGAAGCAAAAGGGCACAGGCTGAAGAATTCACATTAAAATTAGAGAGTTACATATATTTCATTTTCAAATTTTGATTACATAAGAAAAAACACAAGAGTTAGGATTTAAGAAGTACTGTAAGTTTCTGGATAATAAAATTGTGGATAATTTCTTCATTTTTCCCCATGAAAAATAGTTGCATTTGATTTCATTAAAAACAGACAATATAAAAAAGCTCATATAAAGTGGTGAAAATCATCCAATATGCCACCACCAAATAGTCATATCATTAATAATGGTGGGGAGTAGATGTTTCCTGAGCATTTTCTTGTCCAGGAAACATTCTCACTTCTTCTTTGTATTTTTCTATATTCTCATTTTTTCCTACATGTGTTGTGAATTTATTTTATAGATGCACTGCTTAATTCACTGCTAACTTAGAAATGGCAGAGTTAGAGATTTGGTCATCTACATGGTATATCTGTCTGTCTGCCTTTGTGTTTCCAAATCCTACCTGCTTTCCAAAAAAGACTGAAAATGAATAGAATAGATATTTAGAATTCAATAAACAACTGAAGAATCTTGAATAGGTATGAAACAGGATCTAATTTTAATAAAAAGAAATATTTCTCTAAGACAGTGTTCTCAAAAATCAGGCCCTCCGACCACTGGTACCAAGGATTATTAGACAGCAAGCTTTTGGGCTTGACCACAAACTTGCTGAATCCAAACATCTGGGAGTACAGACCCAGATATGTAAATTGTAACAAACCCTCCACTGATTCTGTTGCTGAATAACCTGAACATACTAGCATACTCTAGAGGAATTTAGAGAACATATCTTAATGAGAAGGAGGCAGTGAAAAGAGTAAAAGTCCCATCAGTCACTGAGGTGAGAGGTTATGAAGGACTGATCAGAAGGAATCATAGCTCCCAGGAAGAATTGAGCTGAATGAAGAATGACCATCATAAGTCTGATCTTCTCCTGCTCCATGTCCAGATTTAAATCAGCTGGTGGTCCCATACCCTGACCTGCCATCTATAATCTGTGTTTATATATGGTCATAGTAGAATTTACAATTCAATTTGCTTTTTTTCTTCAATGCAAATCTTTTCTCAGAAAAAAAAGCAACTTTTCAATAAACTCATCTAAAAACAGAATTTGTCTTTTAATTCCTAAATCAAAATGCTTGCCTTCATGTGTACATTAATGTAAAAATATTTAAAAACCTTCCCAGCATGTCATTCAATATCTACGTTTCTAGAAAGAGAATATTTTTATGTGTGCATGTTCTGTCTTCCTTTAATTTTTTTTTCAATCTTCTAAAAATGGAAGTGTGTGAGAATCAATTTTAAGTCCTTCATCAGCTCTGATATGGGAGCCTTGATTTTATGTTGTAGATTACTTCCCAGGATCCCCTCCCCCAAGTTGAAAGATGACAATGTTCACCACAGTGATTCCCTCAGGATTTTCCCGTGTCGTGCCTGCCAAGCCCCAGTGACAAGATATAGGGGGCAGTCAGACTATTACATACTCTCCCTGCCACTTTCAATCAAGCCTAATGCAATCAGAAACACATGACTACATCAACACATCTCCTTTAATCAAATGTGATTAAGTCAGTCATTAGTTTTTCAAGACAAATAAAGGATACAAGTGCTTGTGTTATAAACGTAACCGCCCCCCTTCTTAAGTGATTTGTTAGAAGGGAGGACCCCTAGAACAGAACTTAGGACCTTCAGAGGTCTTTGTATTTTCCTGCCGTGCTCCCTGTACTGGAACGTCCTGGGTCTGTATGCACAATTCCTTCTGCCTGTCCCCCCTCACAAAGCCCCTGTGTTGTCAAGCAGAATTTGGCTTCAGCTTGATCAGAATGATTTCATTATCCCATTGTTACCATTATGACTTGGGCAATTAGTAGTTTATAAGTATGAATTTATGGCAATCTGTGATCCAGGCACATTGGCAGTAGTCAGGGCATAATAAAAACCCAATCAATTTCTTTCATTTAATATGTAGGCTGTGACCCTAGTTTTGATTAGAACTCTTAGCTATTTCATCTTTAAATAAAAAAGAATGTCTGCAAGCAATTATATGGTGTGTTAATTGGATATTCCTTTTTATCTCTTATACTACTGAATGCATTGCTAACGAAATCCTTGTTTTCTCTTTCTCGATAGTTTCTCTGCTTTCCTCTCTCTAACTCCGTTATCGTCTTTGTCTCCCTGCCTCTCCATCTCTGCCTCATTTCTTGCTTCTTCCTCTCCACTGTGCATTCTCACTGGCCATGCAAACCTTGGGTAAAATGAAAGGGGACTTCATGTGTCCAGTGTCTGCCTTTCTGCCTTCTTCCCAGTCCCCTCCTTGAGAAGCCACTATTCTCACCCTGTTCTAAGTGTGCCATTTCCATCAGCACTTTCATGAGCTGAAGTCACCACATTTGCCTACAAGGCCTAGCTATAATAGGCACTTAATAATTGGTAAATTAATCAATGAGGCCACCTCCAATTGCCTGTGTCACCTTGGCACCTTTGATTCTTTGCTATAACATGCACTGCTTTTCCAGGGTAACATTCCTTTGCAGAATCCACACTCATGGATCTATATTTTCAAGGGTGGCAGGGTTGGGATTAAAAGAGGACCCTAGTCACACTTATGGGGACCTCAGGTCTGCCATGCAGGGAGAGAGCTTCTGTTCCCTGTTTCATGGAGTATCTCTCTCATGGGATGATTTTGTAAGCTTGTGTGAGCCACCATCTGGAACATGGGCTCTACAGTTTATTTCTTTAACAACTAGTTATCTAGCTCTTCATATCTGTCTTTCATCCACAGACTCTGGAAGAATTCTAAAGTGCTTTCTGGAAAGACCAAACACATCCAGAAAGGTATTGTTTCACTTATCTTTTGGAGCTGTCCCTCCCAGCATCCTTTCCCAGCTGTGCCATGGCTCTCAAGATCTTGTTTTGGACATTTCTTAGGTAGCACCCTAGAATTCACTTAGAAGCCCTTGTTTCCCAGATCTTTTGTTTTATGCCTTGGCTTTCATAAAGCATCTTCTGCAATAGCATCCAAAGAAAGAATATAGGGCCCATGATATTGTTTTTTGAGACCTTGTTTGTCTAAGAATATCTTTATTCCAGTTTCATGTGTCAGGATTACTAGCTGTGGCCAGCATTCTTAGTTGTAAACTGCATCTCCTCAGCATGTTCAAGGCACTGCTGCCAGTGTCCCCACGCACACCCTCCATGTGCTGTGGAGAGCTGGATGCCCCTCTTTTTTCCAGCCCTCCACTACGTGACTTCCTTCTCCTTTCCACAGCCTGCAACTCGCAGCCCTTAGACTGTTGTCAGTTTTGTTATCCTAAGACTTCATAATGCTGTGTCTTCAGGTGTGTCTTTTATTTCCCAATTCACAATAAACCCTGAAATAAAATACATTTTTCAATTATGGAAATTTTTTCTGTATCATTTTTCTAATACTTTCTCCACCTTTCTTTCCTCTGTTTTCTTTCTCTGAAATTCATTTTAGCCAAAAATTAGATGCCATTTGCATCTCTAATTTTCTTATCTGCTCTCGACTGTTTTACATCTGTTTGCTCTTTTTTCACCATCACCTTTATTTGGTGTGTTTACTGAATACTTCTATTATTCTTATCAAATTCTTATTTCCAAACTCTTTTTTTCTTCTTTGTAATTTCCTCATGCATAGATAGCATCCTGTTCTTGCTCCAGACATAATTAATTTCTTTTCTACCCAAAAATATTAACATGGACTTGCCTGACCCAAAGATCATGTTCTGGTTTTGATATTACACCTAACCAGCTCTCTTCTCTTAGTTTTCATGGTCTATTTCTTTGAGAATCTGAAATTAATTGAAATTGCTTCCTGATGTAGATTATAAACTAATACAGGGCAGGGACTGCATATGTTATTATTTACCAAAGCACAACCTGGGTTTAATATGATTCCTCCCATAAATTGGTATTCTATACACATTAGGCCAAAGAAAGAAAGAATGAGTGAAAGATGTAAGAAGTAGAGTTCCCTGACATTAGTATAACCCAGATAGGAGTAAAGGAATTGCTGTCTTGTTTCTGTTATCACAACCATTCAGCAACTCTTGATGTGTTAGAACAATTTTAGAGTGAGAGTGTGCTCCATCCCCAAGTCTGCCTAACAGAAACAGAATCCTCTAAGAAATTGCAGAAGCAGGAGATAGGAGGTGTTTAACAGGACTGCCCAATGAGCTCATCAGTAATGTTCACAAAGCAGATTCCAAAACAGGCACAAAGGCCCCTGTTGAACCTGTCTGCTAAGAGAGACAGCTGTCCACCAGGATTCATGGTGCTGGAGCCTGCCCTAAGGCCCTGGCTGGCAAGGGGGGCTATTGGGAGTGGGAAGATAACAGAGATAAATCTAAATTCATTCGGGAAGCAGTCACACTCAATGACATATTCACTGACTTCTTCAACAGCTCATTTGATAATGTTCTCTCTGCACTATTCATTTTTCTGAAAGATGAAAGCTGGCTGAGGATCTCATCTGCTTGCTGATGCAGGGAAAGGATTTGAAATTAGCACACACACACACACACACACACACACACACACTCACACACACAGACAGACAGGAAAAAAAATGAAAGAGGGAGCAAAAGGGAAAGGAGGTAATGTTCTGAGGACCAGTTTTGTGGTTGGTCCTGACATAGGAGACCCAGTAGCCCACTGTGAGGTCACCTTTAATTAGTTATGCATTATAATTCAACAATATGCCAATGGGCAGATGCAAAGCTCAGCGGGGCTAGGGGTGGGTATTTATCATGATAATTAATTGCTTGAAGAATGTTATCTGCCTAGAAAGGGGCAGATCATGACTTACAATGGGAAAAAAGAGAGTTCAGTACTGAAGAGCTAGGGGCTATTTTCTTTCTTGGTGAGTTTCAAATCCCATCATAACCATGGCATATAGCGATAGGGGTTTACTGAGTGCCAGTCTTTCTGTGGGGTCCAAGGATGCAAGAGAAAGCTGGATGAATTTTCTGTTACCACCTTACAGAAAAGATAGACTCAAAAACGTCCAACAGAGACACAGAGAACAATTGTTCTATAGTGCAAGACTGTCCTGACAATACACATAGGCAGGATCAAGGACTTTTCTTTTTTAATTTGATGTTCTCACACGGCTTCTCAATTAAATGAATATTTTGTAGGAAAGTATGGGAAGTACTGGCTTTGGAATCAGGCAAATCTGGATTTGAATCCTGACTTTTCTATTTTATGGTAGTATGACCATGACAGTTAACTTTGTAGCTCTAGATCATATTTTCCCTCTTGGCAAAATAAGGATAAAAAAATCTAACTGTTAGGATAAATGTTAAGAAGATCAAAATCTAAAGTGTTTAACTCAGCATCTGGATGTTCTGGTAAGAGGCTCCCTGGTTGTGGGGTGACTCTGAGATTGTGTAGGATGGAGGAATGTCCTTCCCTTCACATTCACAAACAGTATTTGGCACTGTAAGGTTTTGTTGAAAAGTCAATGCACCAAGGCATTCATAGCACTTAGTAGTTGCTTCTTCATGCATGTTCAATAAATAAATATATTATTGATCAAATTCACAGTAAATGCCCTTGAAAAGTAATCAGTTCAAATAAAGCCAGAGACATAGAGAGGAGAGAGAAAAGGAGAGAGACTTGATATAGAAGCAAACCCAAGATAAACAGAGAGAAGAAAAAAAAATTAAAAGACTCAAAGCAAATGGAAGGGAAATAATTCTTAGCAATCCTCCAGCTAAAGTTTAAATGGCTATAGCAACTTCTTATCATATTCCTAAAACCACCAATAGAGAAGAGTTAGAAGTATACAAAAAGCAAAGCAAGGAACCTACACTTAGCAGGTACTCTGTCAAAAAAATTTTTTTTTTCATTTTACTAGTACATTGAGCAACCCATGAGCTGACTCAAAGGATACTGTTCATGCAAAAGTTGAAAAACCATCTTGTGCTTCTAAGATGACTTAGTCTGCTTTCCAGTTGACACAATAGTCAAAACTCGCAACACAATGTAGAGGAGAGTAATTTTAATTTGGCACACAGATTCAGCCTATGGTCAGTTTACTCCAGGAAGCAGAGCAGGGGAAGAATACCAGAGGGGAACAGGCAAGGAGCCATACATGGTACCCAAGGTCATCCCTCCATGACCCACCCGGACACACCCAGAAGTATGCTCTATTAATCTGTTAGGAGTTTCTACTCCAGTGAAGTTGACATCTCAGGATTAATACTCATACAAGAAGATATACAGTGGACCCCAGAAATTCATGGGGTTTATGTTCCTAGTGCACCCCATGAGCTGTGAAAAACTGAGAATTTCAGATACGGTCTCAAAATATCTTATAGACGTCTATTTTTATAGTTTAAACCCTAAATGTGCTATGACTCCCACAGTTATATAATTTTATTTAATAAAATACTGTATTAATAAAGTCTTAGAAGGTATAGGGCATTTGGGGCATCATAAAGATCTTAGGGCTTTAAGAGGAGCAAAGTCCAGAAGACTCGAGGTAGCTACCTGTTATGGGATGGGAACCCTGACACATCTGCCTGCTATGGGTTACAGGGCACCAGCCAATCAGCAGCAAAGAGAACTGAATAAAGGTCTCAAATTGGTTACTTGCAAGCTTCCTGCCAAGAAGACAATTGTGTAGGCTGTTTGAGGTTTTTTACAAAATTATGGGAGTTCCCACCAACAATTATTAGTTAGATTCTAAAGAAAAATTCGAAAGCAACTGAGGCCTCGAACTCCGAACTGTGACTTCCCAGGGGTATTCAATTTTTTCTTCTTGCACTCCACCAGGATACCTATCACCTTACCCTTGAGATTCTGCTTACAAGAAACCACAAATTCACCAAGGCAGAAGAAGAAAGAAGAGAAACTGGAAATCATTTATTATTTTTCAAATGATGAGCACCAGCTGATAATCACAACAACCACAAACACTAGCAGATAGATGGAAAGAAGACTGGGCATTGGGACCAGCTCTCCCCAGGATACAGAAACAGGCAATGCCCTTGGGAACCACAAAGCAGGACTCAAAGCCCACAAGTGGCTCCTCCCAGCTGGATGTGGCTAGTTCCATGGAAGGTCCAGTTGATCTTCACACACACAAAAAAAGGCATAAAATGGAGAAACAGATAAAAAAATGAAAACTAGACTCAGAATGTTAAGCAGTCCCTAGGATGCCCTGGAGGAAGCAAAACACTTTTCCCCCAATGGGGAAACTATTAACCTACATTCAAGCTTTTCATTCCTTGCTGACACCATGAACATGCATTGAATGGCAGAGGGAAGTCTAAGGTGGGCCACAGCTGGAACCACAGTGTCCAGTCCTACCCAACATCCAACGATGATTGGATATGTTCTTTGAAGAACTTAGCCACCTGGAGGTCATAGATCAAGGATATTGTAGAGTAACTTCAGAACATGCTCTGTCTCTAGGAATGAACTAAATTCCTCCCAGCTAAGCACAGAATTCCTCACCATATCTCAGATCCAAGTGAATTCATTCTCAGTTAAGACAAAGCTATATTCCCATTCTTCTACTTTCCTGGAGTCCAGGTCTCTGGCTGACTGTGGGTTTTAGACTTCAGGTCTTGTTTCCCTGGTTAATTTTCAGAGTGGAGATTAGGCAGTTGCTCGGGATCTAACCCTGCTCGCACCTAGCCCTTGTAACTCCTGCAGCTTAGAGAACCGGCCCTGATTGACTTTGGGAACTGGAAAAGGGAAAGAGAACTGTACTGCCAACTTCGTTTCCCTTTCACAGAACCACTAAACAAAATCTGTGTGGCTCATACAACAAACATACACTGAAGGCCTAAGCTGTTCCAGATATTAGGACAGAATTTTAGATGAAATAATAAGGTCACAGTGTGTTGACAGTGAAAGTCATAAAAATAATACCTAAACTGTGAGTTATGTGAGGTAACTATAATAGGCAGATAGACTGAGGAGAAGAAAGAGCTTCTTCTCACGTAGATAATATAGAAATTCATGGAAGATGTCACAAAGGAAGTCATCAATGGACAGGGTTTGAAAGGACCTATCAGAATCCACCAGACAGCCAGTGCTGTGACAAGAAGTGTGCCCCGGGATACTTTTACTTTATAGCAACAGTGTTGGAAAATTTGCTCTGTGTAATTTCTATTTTTACTAATTTCCCAACAAAATAGTTATTCACCTCCTATGTTTAGCCTTGGTATTATGCAGGAGGAATCCTGTGGTTCAGGAGATAGGTATGGTGTATTTAATCACGTATTTGACAAGGATATATAAATGCTTATCAGAGAATAAGCATTGTTTGTAGTTTTTATAGTTGGCATATTCAGTAAGAATTTATGTATATATTTATTTAACTTCACTAATTACAGTAATCATATCCTTTGTATCTTTAATTATGCCTTATGTCTTTCAGAAAACACTGAGAACCTGTGACCATTCTCCTAAACATTATTTTTCAGTCTCAAATTTTAAAATATTTTAATGCTGTGCCATTTGATATCTAATGATATAACTTTCATTGATATAAAATAATTCATTCTTTCATGTTTTGGGTGGAATTACATTTAACTAATATTAATAATGACATTTGCTTTCTTTTGGTTTATACCTAATGTTAAATACAATCCTCTTTCTCGTTTTTTATTTTGTCAGTTGTGTCTTTTAACTCCAAATGTCAGTGTTTTGTTAAATTTCGATCACGTAGAGTTCTTCACTTCTATAGTGCTTGGGAATCAGTATGACGATTGTTACTTGATACTATTTTTCAAAGTAATCACTTTTAACTTCTGGTATTTTGACTATTGAGTTTAATAGCACTGCTGGCATTTTAATATTTATTGTTTTTACATTCCCTTTTGTTTCTTACCTGTTGCTAAGGGCCGATGTGCTCAATTTAAGGACATTATTTATATTATTATCCTCCACATTTCCTTAGACATTAAGGTGCTTTACTTTATGGACATGGAAAGTTCCCATCTACCGCCACACTGGATTCATCTTTTTGTTCTGAGTGACTTCAGCCTTCTGTCATAGCCTCTCTGCTCTCCTAGTACAAGCTCATTTGAGCTTTGGCAGTTGGTCAGAGTCTTCACATATTGTAGTTCAAGTTCCCCAACAGAAGCAAGCAGATCATTCAGGCCAGCAAGTGGTTTGTCCTGGCTTCTGGGGCTCAGGGGAGGGGACTGATACTTTCTGATTCCCACTTATCACTTAAAAGAAGCCATGATTGTGTTTCTGGTAATGTCTTTTTCTCTTACTGATTTGAAAGGAATATCCTACCTTCTTTTTGGTTTGTTTGTTTGTTTGTTTTTAGAAGCTATCTGCAAGTTACAATTTGTCTAAAACTTTTCATCTATATCAAGAATAAAGCAGCGCTTGTAATTGCTTCTCTATTAGATAAGGAATTGAGTACATACAAAACTTTCCTACCTACTCCCTTTGCTGCTATGATCTTGGATTTTAGGTCTTGTTTATTACTGGATTATTATTGGTAGTATACATTTTAAAGTAATCTACCAATATATGATTTTTATACATTCTACGTAACACAAAAATCTATGTTCAGTTGATTTTTTGTTTCACTGCTAGTGTTTTTTCTGTACTTGAGTTCTTCACATTATGATTCACACCTTGGCTGAAATACTCCTTCAAGTTACCAGCACCACCCTGCTCACCCATGACACAGTCCCCTCCCTGCAGCAGAGCAGGCTCAAGAGTTGTTTCCTGCTACCCCTTCAGAACTAAGAAGAGCTTTTCTTGTATTTGCATATGGAAGACTTCCTAACCCCTTATGTGTTCTCCAGTCACAGCTTCCATTTCTCCCCTTACACTCTATAGATTTACTTTCTTTGATATTGGAATTTAGTGGGCTTCTTCTTATCTTTCTTTTTCAGAATTCTTAGGCTAAGTTGTTCTGTTTTCCTCCTTTTTCAGGTAACTATCTCTATGTATCATCGTGGTTTTTTTTCCTCTGAGTTTTTAAAAAGTCACTAGAATTAATCCAAATATTTGTTTGTTTTTAGTGGCATTTCCCCAGATACAGTGAACCTTCAGATATCTGACTGCCATTCTCTTTGTGACCCCACATCCCTCACTTATTTCCTTGGATGTTAAATTTATCTTTTATCTTTGTCTTTTAAACACCTGTCTGTCACCTTTCCCTAATGGATGCTGCTTCTCTTCATTGTTATTTCTCCTACTCAATAGGAAAATAAGGTAGAAAAGAACTGAACTCATGATTCAGCCTTTCCTGACCTTGGTATACTTTCTAATTTGTAGACACTGTTGCTGGATAATTGTTACTGGAACTTACGGCAGGAAGGGGTGAGATTCTACGTGGATATGAATACTGACAAGGAAATAACCAAGTCCAGAACTGAGTCGGATTGGAATCCCTATCTGAAGGAGGCAAAGGATGGAATACATATGCAATAGAGTTAGAAGGACATTCAAGTGAGACTCCAATAAATTTATAACCGAATCAGAAGCCTCACTAAAGTGAGTTTCCAAATAGGAACAGGAGTATCTGTGAGAAGAGTTCACCTAAGGTGCCATGGCAGTTGGAGCCAAAGGGAAGACAGCAGAATGAAGAACGTGGTGCCTGGCCTTGCACGGAGTCCTTCAGCTACTTTGAGTGCACCCAGGTCACTTGCAAGGTGTGGTCACCTTGGACTGCTCCTGTCTGCTTTCTAAGTCCTCAGTCAAGCACATACTCCTCTTGATTCCTTTTCCTAAACAGTACCAAAACTCATTTTCATTACATCATTGTCAATTGCCACTGTTCTGTTCCAGGTCACCTGGATGATAACAGGTCTAACAGATGATAACACATCTAGTCTTGCAACTTATCTCCATCGGTCCTTCTGAAACCTAAACTGTAAACTATATCCCTTCTCAGGAGAGAATTTTTCTGACCCTTATCCAAACTGGATATGGTCTGCTTGGCCTTACTGTATGTGGCTCCACCACTCCCACCATGCACTCTCACTCTACACATCCCTTCTTATTTTCTTCTTCTTCTGGAGGGCCACTCTCTCTTACCTTTGCCTCCAGGTCGAGTCATAATCTGTTCCCTCTGCTTGAAACACTCTCTCACCCATCTTTGAACAGGACCTTAACTCATCCTTGATTCTGATTTGATTTCACTCAACACCTTAGCATTTATAAAATATGCCTCCTTGTTCATTTTATTTCATAAGTACAAGATGAACTAAAGGAGTTGAATGGTGGTGGCCTCTAAGATATATATGTCCATGTATCAACCTCCAGAACTTGTGATGGTTACCTTATTTGTGGAAAGGTCTTTTGTAGATGTGATTAATGATCTTGAGATCAACCTAGACTGGCCACATAGACCATAAATTTAATGAAAATAGCTTCATAAAATATACGGAAGATGATAAATAGACACATAAACAAGAAGCATAAGCTGAGACTGGAACCCCCCGAAGCTGGAAGAATGGATTGGTCCATAGAATTGGAAAGAATATGGTCCTGGTGAAACCATGGCATTTTACGCCTGGTCTCCAAAATTCTGGGGGGAAAAATGTTGGTGTTTTAAGTCACATTCTTTGGAGTAATTCATCATGGGAATGCTAAGAAATGAATACATAGACTTTCAGGTAACAGGTGTGCCTGAACTGACCCCATCTGTGATGAACATTCTTTCTGAATTTCATTTCATGATCATCTCTCAGGGGAAGCTAGACTTTAAGTCAGACACGTTCCTTTTCTTCCTCCCTTCTACCAGGCAACCTCGGTCTCTGTCTTGGCATTTACCTTAGGTATTTCTGAATTCTCATTTGTTTAATATAATTCCCTTCCAGCTATTTCTCTCCTCCTAAACCAGTGGTCCATTCTAGCCCAGTGGTTGGTATCTCATGTTTCTGAAAGTCATCTTTCTTTCTCTCCCATTCTGTCTTTCACCTCTATCCTCCTCCTAATTCAACAGTTTCTTTGAAATTAAAGTACACAGACAGTGTGCCCTGTCTCAAGAGGAGAGCCAAATTTCATTATCAATTGGAGCACTTTAAATCAATATTTGGACATTTAATGATTTTGCTCATTTTATCTGAATACATTAGAGAAGTTTGATAGGCCTATTAGGGTTTGTGTGATTAACATCTTCGAATCAGCAAAAGGTGCCAATTTAAAAAAAAAATTATCTTGTTTCAGGCCCACCATAAAAATCTGCATAATTTAGCAATTATTTTATCATTTTAAATATATATTAAAAAGTAGTTTTCAGTGTTTAATTAGGAGATGTCGTCAACATATTTTAATGTGAGCTACCTCCTTCATGCATTAGAGTTGAAAATAAGAAATATTTGTGGCTGGCTTCAATTTGCAAACTCGCCTCACATTATATTTCTGTGTAAGACGCATGTGACCCTCAGTCATCCCAAGAGTCCTTCTCATTAGGCATAGATTTGCTACCAGTCAGATGAACTAGAGTCTCCTTTGCAGACTGAGATATTGACCCCACAATTTACAAAGAGGCTATGTTTCTAAAACTCAGTTACTTCTTTAAAACCTTAACACCAGAAGCAGAAATTCTGGAAGCTTTTTTGAATGTATTCTACAAGGCCCAGAGTTAGACATGTTTCCATTGTCTTCTTGTAAAAATTAAAGTTTGGGAAAATGGATATTACTTATCCATTTCACCCCTTTGGACTGCCCTCATTTTGGGCCTATGAGGTATTCATATCTGTCAAAGATAAGCTCATAATTAATATATAAAAATAGATGATTGCCATTGTTGGGTGTTTGGGCTTTTGTTCAAGATGTCTGAAGGAATCTGAATAGTGCATCTACCAATCAGGTCAGTAGCAAGGAGGGGAGTATGAGATACCTGCCTTAGTTATATCAAGACGTTGGCCTAGTATGAGGGGGATGTTAGCAGCAAAGAAAAACATAAGCAAATACAAAGGGAACATTTGATCATCATTATACATTGGGCAGAAAGATACGGGGCTAGATGTAGGTCACAAACACTCAGCAGAACTGATGCCGCACAACAGGGCTGGGAAGCATGGTTGCAGGATCTGACAAATGGTTTCTCATGGATGAGGGGTCCATGAAATATGGGTTAGTTATGCTTATTTAGTGACCCAAGCAGACAACAAAAGCAGGAAAATCCCACTCAGCTGATACCCTCATAGGTTCTCTTCCCCATTCATTTTTATCCCTCCCCTGACTCTGGCCAATAACCTATGATTCACCCACCATACCTGGCTTTTTTCTTTCTTTCCCTCTCATTTTGTGATGCTACACCAGAGCCTTCCCTTTTCCAGTTAGGAACCTGTTTCTTCTAAGTTATTTGATTTCTGCTCCTCAATCTGGGGGGATCTCACTCTTTCTGAGCACTAGTACTGATCATTACTGACAGTATAGAAAAGTAACACTGTCATAGAAACACTCAAGGTTAACCAAAAAAATAGAAGTCGGAGCTGCCATGAGATCATTCTGAGAGATAGAGGAAGAAGCAGGAGTTGACCAAGCAGGTAGAGTTGCTTTAAATGAGCAAATCACACAGGAAATGGTTTCATTTCTGGCTCAGTTATTGGTGCCAGCATGGTAGACAGGTAAGTATTATGTAAATATCACCACAGGAAGTTATAAGAATTAATAGAGCAGAGGAAGGTGGTGAGGATGACAGATAATCAGCCAAAGGGTTCTCAGGGAGAGAGACGAAAGATGGGGCCTAAGGAGTCACAGACTTTCTTCAATCAAGAGAAGAACTTTTACATTTTGACTCCCTTAAATTTCCCAGTCCTCAACTCTGTCACTGGCTAACTTTCTTTGTCCATCTCTGGTAACAAGGCACTCATCTTTAACAAGAAGACAAAGCTGAACAAAAGATTAAGAGTTAATTTGGAGCTCTAATGGTATCACTGACTGGTGTTTTAGTTACTTTTCTCATTGCTGAGACAAAATACCTGACCACCCAAAGTTAAAGGAGAAAAGATTTATTTGGCTCACAGTTTGTAAATGTTTCAGTTCATAGTTTGGTTAACTCCAAGGCAGGGTGGTATGGCAGAGAGAATCCCAGAGGACAAACCATTCATAGCAGGCAGAGGGCAGCAAGGCAGCAAGCAGCAAGCTGTAAGCAACAATTAGTGAGCTTCTTTCTGTCCTTTATATCTTATCCCAGCTACCCACCCTTAGGGCAGGTAGCACTGACACACAGGGTAAGGCAGTTTCAATCCTTGCATCACATCATAAATCAACCAAGCATCAAATTATTGATCCCATTAGCACACATTGTAGATCTGCTACTTCTGAAAATCCCCACCTATGATGGCATGAGGTTTGGGGGGACATCTAGATACAGGTCATAACATTCTACCTCTGGCCCACCAAATGCTCATTTACATCCTCTTATTCAATGGCATGTAGTCCATCTCTAAGAGTTGTCGAAGTTTTAACAGTTTCAGCATTGCTGAAAAGTTTAAATCTAAAGCTTCCTCTAAGATTTATGGCAAACTTTTAGCTGCAAGCCCCTGTACAAATGAAAAGAAAGTTAAACACTTGCAACACACAATGGCACAAAATAAACATTACTATTCCAAAAGGTACAAATATACAAAATATATACAATGGACCAATATAAGCCCAAAATCTAACACATCTAACATTAAGTGCTATAGTTCCATGTCCAGCATCTGAGGCAATCTATGTCAAGATGTGAATTCTAGAGGAATTAAATGGCTCTGCCCCTATGTCACTGCCAGTGGCTGTAGCTCCTATGACTTCTCTCTTGGGCCAGCTCTGCTCCCTCCCTGTAGTTTTCCTCAGATGATCTGCATTCCTGACTTCTCCACACTTCTGGGGTATCCACTGAACCTTCACATTCACACTCACAGATTTACACACTGATCTCTTGGGGGTACAATGTCTGGCCTCCCAGGCCTTCTTCTAAACTCTAGGTGGAAGCCCTCCTGAGCCCACAACTCATGTATTCTGCATGTACCTAAAACCAGCAATACATCAATTATGCCAAAGTCTGCCATCAACTGGGACAATAGCCCAGGCTTCCTTCTCTCTTTGTTGCAGGAGTCGAGTGCCTATGAACAAAATCCTGAGAAACATCTTTCCTAGGCCACCGCCATTCTACAATATGGTGCCCTGGGTCTCTCTCCTCAAAGCAATGTCTTTTACTTTTGGTGGAGTAAAAAACATATTCAATAGCAGTAACATCAGATTAAATAGTACAGAATGAACGCTCAGACATTTCAGTGAATTCAAAGACATAGCTACAGAAACTAACACAAAGCACAGAAGGCAAATAAAGCAAGGAAGTCCTAACCAGAGCAATTAAGCAAAAAAAGAAAACAAAGGCATCTAAATTGGAAGGGAAGAGATTAAATTGACATTGTTTGCAGAAATAATCTTATATAGAGAAAACCCGAGGGTGTTACCAAGAAGCTAACAAGCAAAGTTAGTAATGTTGCAGAATACAGAATTAACATACAAAACCAGTAGCTTTTCTATACACTGATAACAAACTATTCTATACACTGATAACCAACTATTCGAAAAAAGAAAACAAGTATATAATTTCATTTACAGCAGTTACAAAAAAATCTGAAAATAAATTTAGCCAAAAAAGTGAAAGTTTTGTGCACTAAAAACTATAAAATATTGATAAAATATTGCAGTCAAGGTTTGCAAGAGAATAGATTTAATGCAGGGTACAAGTTTTACAGGATTATTTTGTAATATTCACCCAAAAAAATCAAATGCAGATGAGTACAGGAGATCTGTCAACACACTGGAGACTCAAAGAATCTAGCTGAACACCTGGATCCCATGGCAATGCTCTGCACGAGTCCAGTCAAAGACCTAAAACCCATAGCAATGTCCTCTGTGAGTCCAGCTGAAGGCCTAGAGGACAGAGCAATATCTCATGTGAGTCTGTATTAAGGTTCTTCAGTGGGAAGACCAAAAAGTCAGTGGTGGAAGCTAGAAAGTCTGTGCCAGTAGGATAAGGGATCTGTGCCAGGGGAGTGAGGGATCTGCACTGGAGCCAGGAAGCAACATTCAAGGTAAGGACCAGAGCTCCCCCAAAGAGAATTGTAGCCATCCTCAGTGACCGTGAAGACATGAGCTCCTCCAAAGATGAAAACAGCTGAGTTCCTACCAGAAAAACCAGAATAACAGACTTCTCCAGGAGAATCAATAGCACCTCATCTTCCCTCCAGTTCCCCTTTTATGCTGTTGGCAACAATCTTTAGGTGGGCCTTCCATTCCTAGAACCACACTGCTTCAGTTCAGCTTAATGCCATTACAAGTTGAAGACAAATTAATCCACCACATGGAAAAAACTGAAGAAAAAAATATACCGTGTATTGAAAGAATTGATATTGTTAAAATGTTTAGTCTACCTAAAGCAATCCACAGGTTCAATGCAATTCTGCTTGTTTGTGTGTGTGTGTTTAGATAAGGTCACCATGTAGTGCAGGCTGGTTATGAACTCACATAGCTCAGACTGGCCTCAAACTCACAGCAATCTTCCTACCCTAGCCTCCCAAGTGCTAGAATTATAGGTATGTGCCACTATGCCCAGCCAGTGCAATTCTTCATAAAATTCCAATGATACTGTTTTACCAAGATTTTTTAAAAACCCTATGATTTGTATACAAATACAGAAAGCCCAAATTCAAACTTGAGCACAAATAACAAATCTAAAGGCATCATGCTACCTGTTTTCAAAATCCACTATAAACTTATAGTAACCAAAACAGCATGGTACTGGCACAAAATCAGATATGTAGACCAATGGAACACAATAGAAAGCTCAGAAATAAATCTATGCAGTGATGATTAGTTGAATTTCAACAAAGATGCAATGACACATATTTGGAAAAGGGCAGTCTCTCTAATGAATGGTACTGGGAAAACTGTATATCTACATGTCCAAGAATGAAATTAGACCTTCATTTCACTCCATATACAAAATCACATCATCATGAATTAAAGACAAATGTAAGACCTAAAACTATCAAAAGTACTAGGAAAAATACAATGAAAAATCTCTACAACATTGGCCTAGGCTAGGCAAATATTTTTTGGATGTTACCCAAAAAGCATACTAAGGAAAGCAAAAATAGATAAGAAGTCCTGTATCAAACTACAAAGCTTCTGCAGAGGAAAGGAAATAACCAGAGGGCAAAGGCATCCTATGGGGTGGAAGCATATGTTTGCAACTAACAAATCTTATCAGAGTTAATATCCAAAATATATAGAGAGATCAAATAATTCAATATTTTATTGGGTAGATAGCAGACAGAGAGATTAACTTTTTTATTGTTGTTTTTTGGAGTGTTTTTGGTACTGGGGGTCAAACTCACAACCTTGCATCTTCCAGGCAGACACTTACACCACTGAGCTAAATCCCTGGCTAATTCAATATTTTAAAAAAGTAGCCCAGATAAAATCTGGACAGAAGATCTGAATAGATATTTCTTTAAAGAAGACACATAAATGCCTGCCAGATATACAGAAACATTCTCAATGAACATCAATAATCTTCAGGAAAATAAAATGAAAATTTTCATGCCTGATAATACTTCTCTCCTGTTAGAATGGTTATTACATAAAAAAGGATAGAAAATGACAACTGTTGGTAAAGATGTTGGAAAAAAGAAACACTGCCATGCTCTTCATGGGTATGTAAATTAGTATAGCCATTATGGAAATTAGGTTGGAGATTTCTCAAAAGATTAAAAATAAAAGTACCATATGTTCCAGTAACCCCACTACAGGGCCCATATTTAAGGGATATAAAATCCATCACTGAAGGATATCTGCATTCTCATGTTCATTGAAGCATTGTTCACCACAGCCAAGATGTGGAACAACCTACATATCTACCAGGGGATTAATAACTAAAGAACGTGTGGTATATGTACACCATGATTATTTTACAGCTTTAATAAAGAAGGGAATCCTGTCATTTGCAACATAGATGAACCTGGCAGGCATTATGCGAAGTGAAATAAGTCAGACACATAAAAAGAAATGCTGTATGATCTTCTTTTTATGTACAATCAAAAACCATCATAATTATAGAAAAAGAGTAAAGTGGTTGTTATCAGAGATTAAATATAGCGATTTGGGAAATGATAGTCAAAGAACAAAATTTCCATCTGACAGAAGGATTAAGTTCAAGAGATCAAGAGATCTAGTATATATCTTGATGTCTATAGTTAATAATGTATTCAATAACATATTTAATAATATGCTTGAAAATCACTGAATGTAGCTTTCAAGAGTTCTAGCCATGAAAAAATTGAAAAAAAGGAAAATAGAATTTAAATCAGATCTTCATTGAATTACAGGAAAACAGCAGGTGACATTACATACACTGAATTGTATTACCAGAGAGAGAGACAAAAATTCAATATCAAGAAAAATATTTGAAGAAACAATGACTGAAATTTCCAAATTTGTTAGATTCATCAATTTTATCAAATGTCCAAATTTATTGAAAAATATGTCTATACATCCAGTATACTCATTGGATCTAAGCAGAAGAAAAAGAAAGACAATCAAAGTAATTGTTATAAACTACTGATGACATTTTTTTAAAAAACGGAGCCAGAGAATAAAAGACAAGATGGAGGAACAAAGGATGAACAGAGGATGGCAGCCTGGGAAATTTATGAGACTCTGCATCAAAATAAAAGATAAAAAGGGACATGTGTGAGGCCCTGAGTTCAATCCCCAATCCCACAACCACAAATGGAAGGAAGGAAGGAAGGAAGGAAGGAAGGAAGGAAGGAAGGAAGGAAGGAAGGAGAAAAGGGGAAAGGCAGGAAGGAAGGAAGGAGGAAAAGGTGACAACTAATTTCTTATCAGGATATATTCAGCTAGAAGACAGCTTTAAGGTGCTGAGAGTAAAAAAATAAATACCATCCAAGACCTCTCAGCACAGGGATATATTGCAATTAAGTAATGGCAAGTATGTAGGTAAGTACAAAAAAGTTTTTTTTATTTTGAATGTTCTTTTAAAAATTGACTCTTTAAAGCAAAAATTAGGTTTATAGATATGTAGAATTAAGAAACGTAATTCTAGAATTAATACAGAATTTAAAAAACAATGCACAGCAGCAGGGAACTGTAAGTATAAAGCTATTACAGTACATATGAAGAACTGCATTATTTGAAGATGGACTGTGAAGATTTTAAAAAAGTATATTGCAATTCCTGGAATAACTACTTGAAAATATAGCCAAGAAATTTATCGAGGAGAAAAAAGGAGACATTGAAAAAAAATCAAGTGATCTCCAAAAACAGGTAAGAAAAAAATAAAGAGAACCAAATAACAGACTGAAAAAAGGAGAAACAAGTAGCAAGATGGTAAATCTAAACCCGACTATATTAAAAACTATTAAATATAAGGAATCAAAATGTTCCAGTATGAGAAAAGAAAGGGAATGATCAGTGAAGAAAATGGAAATGATTAAAGCATGTTAATAGGCATCTACAAATATGCCAAAATCAAACTCATTATTCTGTGTAATTAATGTGTACTCATCAAAAATCTCCAGTTAAAAGCATTAATGTAATATTTGATTAAAAATTCAAGAAAGAAACTCTATGATATCTATTTTAAGTGTAGAACTATGGACAGAGCAAAAGTAAAATGATGGGAAAGGCATACTATGCGAAAGCTAATCAGCAGAAATCTGGTGTGACTATATTAATATCAGAAAAAAGAGACTTCACACAAGGACTATTACCAGGAATAAAGAGGAATTCTAAATAATGATAAAAGTATAATTCATCAAAAAGACCTGAGAATCCTAAATCAGTATCCATCTATACAACACGTTTTAAAATACAAGGAAAAGCAGTGATAGAACTGAAAAAATACAAAGAGAAATCCAAACCCACAAGTATAGTAGGGAACTTCAGCACTCTTCATTTAGCAATAGATAGAACTAGAAGACAAAATATCTGTAAAGATACAGAAAACTTGAAGAATTGTATCAACCAACCTGATTTAACTGACATTTGCAACACTCCACCCAATGAGAACAGAACACATTTTTTTTTTTGAAGTACAAGCAAGTTAGATCATATGCTGGGCCAGAAAATACACTGTAACAATTTTTTTAGAAATTAAAATCATAATAATTATGTTAACAAAATGAAATTAATTTAGAGACAAATAGCAGGAAGATATCTGCATAATTTATAGCTATTTGGAAAGCAAACAATCTATTCCTAAATAACACATGGGTCAAAGAGAAGTATCAAAGTAATTAGAAAAATATTTTGAATTAAATGAAGATAAAAGCACCATTTATGAAAGTTTGCGTAGTGTGGTTAAAGTACTGCTCAGGGACTGGAGGTATAGTTGAGTGGTAGAATACTTGCCTAGCAAGCTCGAGGCCGTGAGTTCAACACTCTCCCAACCATCCAGTACTGCAAATACGAAGTGAAGTACTTCTCAGAACAGAGACTAATAAATTGATGGTAGGGTTCTCAAGCTAGGAATAGTTTTTACATCTGCAAAGCAAAACAACAAAAAGATGTTGAAGGAGGAAGAGACAATGACAATTGACAGGGATCATTTATATATCTGTCTAAATAGTAGTCTAAATATCTGACTCTGTAGAAAATATTTGCCAACCCCTTGCTGAGAGGGAAATACATAGCATCAAATATTTATATTAAAAAATCAAGAAAGTTCTTAAACCAATTAAATTTTACTCCTAAGTTAATGAAAGAGGAATGAAACCCAAAGCATGCAAAACTAAGGATGTAGTAAACATAATGGTAGAAATCATGAATTTATACAGAAAGGAATATCAAAAATTGGTTCTACAAAAAAAAATCACTAGGTTGATAAAACTATGGACAGATTAATCAAGGAAAAAAGTGAAAGAAGGAAGACAAATGTCTGATGTTAAGAAAGAAGACAAAACTACAGGTTGTAGAGATATTAAAGAGATAAAAATATTTGTAGTATTTATCGCATTGCTGAGGCGAAGTACAGGTTCTTGCACATGCTAGGCAAGGAATTTATCACTGGGCTACACCACCATCCCTGACAATAATATAATATAGAAAATTTTATGCCAGCAGAGTTGATGATTTAGATAAAATGGAAATACTCCTTATTATGGTTTAGATCTAAAATGTTCCCCAAAAGTCTTATGCTGGAAGGTGAAGACTAGTTAGATAGTCAGAGCGGGTAGATCACTGAGGATGCCACTTGGAGGGGAGCATTTTTATCCTTGGCTTCTCCCTACTTCTCTGCTTCCTGGCTGCAGTGGGCAGAGCTTCTGTCCTTCTCTATGCTCATCCACCATGCTACTTTTGCCTTGGAGTCATCACAAAAACAAAAATACTTAAAGCATTAGTAAATCAAATCCTGTAAAAAAGAATAATATATTGTAACTAAGTGGGATTTATCTCAGGAAGGCCAAGTTGATCCAGCATTCAAAAAACAGTCAATACAATTTACTTTACCAGTAGACTCAAAAAAATTGTTTCAAGGTCATCCTAATAGATAAAGTGTTTGATAAAAGCCCATGTTTAATTAGGATAAAATCTCTGAGGAAATTGGAAGTAAAATACAACTTTCTCAAATAAGAGGGGCGTCTACTCTGCAAGGCCCAGGCAAGGGGATCACAGGTTTAAGCTCACCTTGGGCAACTGAGCAATTTGATGAAACCCTGTCTCAAATTTTTTTAAAAAAGATTAGGGACACACAGGCCTCAGATTCATTCTCTAGTACCACAGAATAAAAAAGGAAGAAGGAGGAAACCCATCACATGAGACACATAGCCAATATCGTATTTACTGACAAAAAAAAAAAAAAAAAAAAAAAAAACCTAAATATTTGGGATCCTAAGGTAGACTATTGGCTTTATCACTTCATTTTGGAGATTCTGGTCACTGAAATACACAAGAAAAAGAAATAAAGTTCATGCAGATTGGAAAAGAAGTATATTGTCCTTATTCATAACAGACATGATTATATAGAAATCCTAAGGAATTTTCAAAAAATCATTTAAACTAGTAAGTGACTTTAGGAAGATTACAGAATACTGGTGCCAATATAAAAATCAATAGCATTTCTATAATCTAGCAAGAAGGAAATAAAATTTAAAAAGCCAATAATGCTATTTATAGTAGTGGCAAAATCCACAATTTAAGATTGAATTTCACAAAATATGTGCAGAATCCACACACAGAAATTCATAAAATATTGCTGAGAGAATGTAAAGATTTAAATATGTGGGAAAAATAAATATATCTTTTAATACTGCTAAAATTTCTATTCAACCCTAATTGATCTATAGATTCAATATAGTCCCAACTGGAAATCCTACTGTGATTTTTAAGGGATCTGACAAATTAAATCTAAAATTCGTAGAATTGTTGATTCTACAATCAGGGAACCTGATTTCAAATATTGACTTTAGCAGATTTTGAGAGTTATTAGCCCAAACTCTGTCTCCTTCCTACCTCCTACTTTTGCTATAAGCCATTATTTTGATTATGCCTTGGAGGCCTTATGTCTGGCTCTTCAGTAAATCTTGAGATGTAACCTTGTTCATCTTGTCACCAACTGATTTATAGATGAGCATGTGATCCAGTATGGCCAATGAATGGAAATAAGGTGGTCTCTTCCACAAAAGGCTTCCCTGTTGATAAACAGAGATACCTCCTTTCTCATCTTTTGTTGGATATGGTTCTGAATGCATGTGGGACCTGGAACTTTGTTGATCATGACATGAGTTAGTCTGGGGATGAATATGACAAATAGGAAAGTTGAACAGAAAGATGGAAAAAGTCAGAATTCTAGATAAGATGGTTAACTGAGTTACAAGTTCCATTGAGCTACTACTTGGGGAAGCTTACTAATGTATGAAAGAAAAATCTGGATTTTAAAAATAGTTGTACTTTTGGGCTTTTGATAAAACATTACATCTTTAGCTAATTTCTCTGTATTTCAGTTTTCACGACTTGATATTAAGGATAATATTATTAGGAATTGTTGTAGCCCAAGTTTGCAAGGGAATAGATTTAATATAGAACACATAATTTACAGGATTATTTTATAATATTCATCCAGAATGTCAAATGCAGAGGAGTGCAAGAAATCTGTCACTGTGACAGAGACCCAAATTATTATTTTATAATATTCATCCAGAATGTCAAATGCAGAGGAGTGCAAGAAATCTGTCACTGTGACAGAGACCCAAAGAATCTAGCTGAGGGCCTTGGTTCCACAGCACGAGTCCAGCCAAATAGCTAGAGCACACAGGAATGTTTCATGCAAGTCTGTATCAAGGATCTGCACTGGGAAGGCCCTAACTGGTAGAAGCTAGAAAGTCTGCACCAGAAGGGTGAAGGATCTGTACCAGGGGCTGAGGGATCAGCACTGGAGCCAGGAAGATTATGATGCTCAAGGTAAGGACCACTGCTCTCTTAAAGAGCACAGCAGCCATCCCCAGCAGCAGTGAGGACTCGAGCTCTTGTAAGGATGAGAATAGTTGAGTTCCTATCAGGAAAACCAACATGACAAGCTTCTCCAGAAGAATCAATGGCCTCCTATCTTCCCCTCCCTGTTTCCTTTTATCCTGTTTCTGGTAACAATTCTCATGTGTGTCTTCCATGACCAGAATTATGGTGATGTAAAGAAGTGAGATCTTATCTCCCAAAACTCTCACACTAGAGAGAAAGAGAAACCAGAAAGGAGAGGATGATAGTAAGGTATGCAGCAATTTGTAGTTGCTTGGAGTAATTCAATTTAGAATATTAAGGTTACACAGAACCTGAACTTTGGCTTGGCAGAATATTAAATTGATAAGACTTATTGGACGTGGTAACATAGAAGCTAGGGTCTCAAGAACATATATGAAACATCCAGATGAAGAGGACTCAGTAGGACATTTGGTAAGACTTCCAGACAGAAAAGAAAAAGCATAAGGAAAGCTTGGAGAAGAAACATAGAGGATTTAGGAAACTCCAAATAGTTCAGTGCGGCTAAGCCATGGACTGCCAGGCTAAGAGACAAATGGGTATATTGAGGACTCATGTAGAGCCTTTCAAAGCTGTGAAAAGGAGGAACCGTAGGCTCCTTGGGAGGGTTTCTAATTTAGAAACCAGCATAAAGTAGGTCTTAGTAATGAAAACTATGCTGCTCCTGGTTCATGTCTCTAAATATGAATTTGACCTGTTATTTATTTAAGATGCGAAGCTCTTGCCTATACATCAAAGGCCTTAGTTTAAAAAAAACATAAAATCTGGTTCAAGTTAAGATTGAAACTTTTAAAGTGGGGCAAGTTATAAATTAACAAGTTTCTTACTGTATGCACGAATTGGAAGCTTACACTGAATTAGGTCACAGACCTGGACCAGACTAATTGGCCTTCATGTTTTGGGTCCCCAAGCTGTGATAGATATTACAGGAAAGAGAGATGGGAAGTTGCAAAATACTGGATGAGCTATGAGGTCCAGAGTTACAAAAGTAATCAAACTGAGAGACAGTCAATTCAGGAAGATGCATAGAGACTTTCTGGTCAGAGATGTCAACTGTTTAAAAACATGGCATCTTTTCTTCAACTGTTCACATTTAACTTTGAGAATACACAAATATCCCAAAATTGACCAAGTCCTTCCAATGATACATATGTTTTGCATCGTGACTTTGCAGTTTTTTCAACCCCTTAAATCTCAGTTTGGTCCTGTTACTTGTTTTAGCCTATGGAATGTATCAAGTATAACACAAGTCTTGGGTTGGAAAGTACAAGTACTAGTTCCTTGAAGTCTGTCCTCTTTTCTGCTCTTTAATCCTTACCATCATCAAGGGAATAAGTTAAATTTAATCTGCTAGGGGATAATAGGCTATGTACAATCATCCTCCTCAAGACTACAACTGAACAACTGTCTGCCCTTAGGCTCACGAGTGAGTTCAGATGAGATAAGTTAAAGGTGAGACCAGCCCAAATTGTTTAACTCCCAGAATTATGAACTAAATAAATGGTTGTCTTAAGCCACTGTACTTTGGCATATTTTGTTATGCAGTAGAAGCTAAATGATACATTCACTAAGCAACTTAACATCAAAACTCAGAGAAATAAGATTTGAACTGATTGAAGCAAAAGAAAAGGAATGCTCTTCACTCTCTTCCTATAAGCTAGGACCACATTTCTCTCTCCCTTGAAGTCTCTAAAGAAGTTCTGCAGCATCAGTGGATCCCTGAATAACACTCCAATTTGATCAAGTCTTATGATTATTTTATAGATAAAAATATTGAGGCCTAGAATTAACTCCGATTAGGCTAAGTTAATCAGTATTGTGTATAGTTGCCCATAGTTGATAGAAGAATACATGAAAATAAGTGAGATTCAATGACATACTTATCAAGAGAAACTAGAGAGTGAGGAACAGTTTCAGTCATTCATGAGAAAGAAGACTACCTAAGCATGGAGTCATCGCAGCAAATTGTAAAGGGGACAGGTGAAGATGGGTTAAATCCAGTGATAGTTATGGGCCCTGCAAAAGCTCAGCAAGATCTGCCTTTGGAATTCCAGTTATATGATGAACAAAATTTTCCATTTCTTAAGTCAATTTGAATCCTGTTTCTGTTGCTTACAACCACTAGTTCCATCGCTATGGGGCTAAGGTGTAGAAGAACATCACGGAAGAAGGGCATGCTAGAAGAAAGCTACCCAAATCAGCAGGCAGGAAGCAGAGAGGGAAAAGAACCACAGAGGAAGGTGCCAAAACAAAACAGAGTTCCCAACGTCATACCCCCAAGACCTACTCCCTTCAACTAGACTCTACCTTGTAAATTGCCATTATCTCCCAATAATGCCATCAAATTATGCTCTTATCAATGGATTGATCCTCAGATGGAGTTAGAGCCTTTATGATCCAATCACCTTTTGAAAGCACCATCTCAGAATACATGAAACTTGGGCATTGTACGTCTAATCAGAACACATATGTTTATTCTTGTCCACTGGGATACTCAGTGTTCGTACTTAGACAACCCACTGCTTTCTGAATCTTTTCTACTTTCTCCCCAATAGATGAGGCCCTTTCAGATGGATACATGTAAACTTTCCATCTCCCTCTTTCCTGAACCTGGAAACTTTCACAGGAAGAAAATGAAAGTGAGGATAAAGCAGGTAAACTCTTATGATGGCACACCTGGAATCAGAATTATGCAGAATTCCCCAGTAATGGACTGTTAATTTAAAGGCATATGCTCAAGCAGAAAGCATAACATGCAGCTGAGTCTATCCAGTCAGTCAGAGTTATTAAATTATAGCTTTTGAAATATCCCTCATTTGGAATCAGAAGTAGTATCAGGATGTGGATGTTAAGGGGAGCATTGCTCCAAATGGGTTAAGAATATTTTAGGTATAGCGAGAGACTGGCTGCATGGGAAAGGAAATGCAACTGACTATTACAACAAAGCAGTCATGAAATGCAGCAAGCAGAACAATATCACCCACCTAAAATGTCAAGGCTTAGAGCAAAACCTTGTCTCTCTCATATGCACCTACGCACTTCACAGTTGGACAAATGTATGCTCTACCTAATCATCAGAAAGTAAAAATAGGCTTTCCTTCTTCTACTTGTTTGCAAATTGAAAGTCTAACAACTTTACCACTCAACTGCTTGATGATTAGTAGGCGGTAATTTAAACTATACACATTATGCTAAGTATCCTTATATTAATTCAGTCTGAGTGAGTTTTTATAAAATGCTTTGTTCTGCTCAATAAAGTTAATTATATGTTCTATGTTTCATAACTGAGTGTCTTGATTTTTTTTTAAACATAATGGCAGCTTCAATTGCGTTTCCTTATAAACTTGGGTGTGTAACCAAAAGCAGTATGTATAAGGAAGTCAAGCTGTCCACCCCCCACCACCCTGCCCCCTGCACACCCAATAGCCTTGCAGAGGTGGGGAATGTCCTATACATTTATAAGGGGCTGGTCACACTTAAGAAATGCAGGAGCCAAAACCCTTAGTAAATAGGCTGAGGAACGCTGCCCCATGTGAAAGGGGCAAGCGAAAACTGGCGCAAGAGCTACCCAGGGTTGTTTCCAGGGGCCTTAAAAATAAGAGGCTAGGAAGACAGGACTTAACCAATATGTGAGCAATTCTACAACATGTGGGGACCATTCAGGGAAACGTAGCTGCAGATGGTGCTCATAAATCCTGTGCAGATGGCCTCTCAGATAAGCAGGGGGATGTGCTACCCCAACATGTGTCAAAGAGCTATAGGAGAGATATGCCTCATATGAAAGTTACACTAGAATATGAGTGACTATCATTTACTGAGTATTTATTGCAACTGGTTCACATACATTAATAGATCTAAACTGCCTGGGAACCCTACACAGTAAGTACTATTATTACTCTCAATGTAGAGTAAGGAAAATTGAGAATTGGAAAGGTTAGGCAACTTGGTCATAGAGTCAACTAGTAACTAGTCACAGAGTCAACTAATAGTTAGTCATAGAGTCAATAGGGGCAATCAGGAGTCTGCATGGTGAGGAGACGATAATATCAAAGCAAGGTCATCGCTGAGAAGAGAACAGGCAGAAATGTGCAGCTCAACAGCTGGCAAGGGAATCTCAGGGACATGGGAAGGTTAGAAGCACCCTGGGTGCCTGGTTTTCAGCACGGGTGCCCTCTTTTGGCACCAAGCATAAAATCTTCAGGTACATGAAGGAGGGAAGCTTTTGAGGAGCCAACAGATGGTGATGAAAACAAGAACGCCTAATACCTAGGAAATGTCAGAAGAGAAGTTATTGCAATTTATCTCACTTCGACAATACTGAATTAGTTTTATGTTTTTATTTCATTAACACAATTTACTTATCTAATGTATTGTCTTTTTGAATTAACAATTTAATTATACCTCATCAAGCACATGGTTTGGTGCAGGTCTTATAGGAACTGAACAAATACTAAACATATAATCTCCTGATGATTGTTACAAGAAGTATCTTACATAGGCACTGATGGATGCAGTCAAGTTGAATGGAAAGATGACAAAATATATAGAACATGTTTGAACATAACTTCCAACATTTTTAGTTAATGTACTCTTGGTCAAGTCATTTTTTCCATTCCTAGTTTTTGTTCTGATTTTTGTTTTATAACAATAAATGAGAATAATATTCACAGTAAGCTTATCCTCAGGCCTAATTCTAAGATCATGTGAGATAACGTATATGAAAGCATTTTAGGAACTATAAAATACCATCTCCACGTTAGGTTCCATTAACCTAATTAACCTTCCTATTTACAGATAGCTTACCTTTTGACAGTTAATATTTCACTTGATTTGTCTATTGGCAATTGCACTCAGCATGGAGCTACAGATCAGCACCAGGGCACGGTTCCACACAAGGTGCTCTGTTCTGATCCATTTGTACTAAGATCAACATTGAGCAAATAAGAAACTAAAACCTCAGCGTATGACTTTTCCTTTCAATGACTGTATAACTATAGGCAAGACAGTAAAACTTCTAAATCTCAAGCTCCATTCCTGATAAATATCCAAGAATTATATCAGTTTTATCTATTTTACAGGGTTGTAGTAAGGATACCAGAACTGTAGAAAATCCAGGTGTCACAGGTATGATCTACCTCCTCTGAGTAGGCAGTGTATCTTATACATGATGTTTAAGGTGTGGATGAGCAATAACATACATAAGGTCTACTCTGACTTCTGGAAGAAGCAAAGATGAAAATTCAGCAGACTGTACCAATCAAAAAGTGTTCTGAGGACCTGTAACTGCCCAAAATCCAATCAGGGAAATGAAGATGTATTTGTTAGAGGGGAAATAATCCAAAATATTACATAACTGTGTTTTTATCATCCACAAAAGAAAAGCTAACTTTACCTAGATTCAGACATCTGATGTTACTCTATGAAGTTCTGGTGTCAGATTTTGCCAGGCACATTTCCATTCATATTTTCACTAATCCTTTAGATAACCCATGGAGATCAATGTTCTAGTCCTATTTGCAGAGAAGGAAACAGCTTCAGAAAATACAGGCATGTAAGGTTTACAGTCTCCAGGGTGAGAGAGTTGGTAAAGCACAGCATAAGCCAAGATTCCAGCCTGGGAGTTGGGAGGCCATCATGGCTGGCTAACCTTTGCTCTCTGAGCCTCAGTTTCCCTAGCTGTAATACCAGGACCATGGAATTCTTGCCCATCGTTGTAGTAGCTGGTGATTTAGAGAAAGGCCAATCTTGTTTCTAGTCTGCTCTTGCGGAGAATCCTATGAATGATTTATTATCCAAGTTTCTTGTTTCCCTCTCTCTTCAAACTTATTTTTAGATATTTGTCCATTTGTTTATGGGTTTTATTGAAAGCTGATTTTATTAGTCACCACCTGCAAACCCA
Organism: Dasyprocta punctata; assembly: GCA_004363535.1. Taxonomy (NCBI): domain Eukaryota; kingdom Metazoa; phylum Chordata; class Mammalia; order Rodentia; family Dasyproctidae; genus Dasyprocta; species Dasyprocta punctata. Next base: position 66,030 of record RJWM01002595.1, on the reverse strand, counting down.
CAGAAAAAAAAGACACAAAGTGAAGTTTCTACTAAATTCTCTTCTCTGAGGAGCAACTTTTTCCTTCACCTTGTCAGAGAGGGAAAGAAAAAAAAGTAGCTTTAACCACTAATCACAACTAATGGAAGATGCACTCTGCTATTCTTTACTACAATGACTTGAGACAAACCCCAGGGAAGTCAATATTAGATCAATTTGTGGCTGGCAGCTGGGGAAAGTGTAAAAAGCTCCCATCGTGGGTCCATCGTGGAGCCCTGTGAGGGCTGCGCTTGACGAGGAAACATTTAAATCTAGTTTGTTTGGCTTTTTTTTTTTTTTAACCTCTGAGGGCCCTTAAACGAAGTGAAAAAAAGGCCTTTGCAACAGGTCTAGTGCTTTGACTTTCACTTCCCCGGGCACAGGGTCTTTGTGAAGGAAGAGAGGGCAAACGCTTACAGTTAATGGAAGCCACGCTGGGCCGTAGGTGTCATCAGATCCCCGACTGAGCTCAGAGGCAGGATCAGAAAATTGAAGGAGACACGGAGGGGTGGCACAAGGCCGCACCTCCTGGTGAGCCAAGGGAGGCAAATGCGGTGTGGACAACCTCAACCAAAGACAGTGCTCAGGAAGTAGAAAAAGATTTCCTGGCAGGGGAGGACATGGTCTCTAATTAAACCCAGTATTTCCCAGCATGGCAGGAAAGACTCCATGTGCGTTATACTTCACTAGAGCTTTCCAATAAATCTATGCAGTAGATGTTATTGTTATCCCTATTTTAAAGATATGAAAACTAAGACCCAGAGAATTGAGGCATCTTGCCAAATGACATAGCCAGAGAATGGCAGATAAGGAGCTCACATAAACCTGACCGCAACACCCCTGTACACTGCATACATGAAGTTATATTTCTCTTCTCAAAGCTTAATTTTTCTAGGTTTTCTGTCACCCACTGGACAAAGGGAAAGAAGAAACTATTGCTGAACTGCATGGGTCATTTAACGGTGCACTGATTGCTTCCATCCTGCCAAGGATCCACTAGGCTGGAAGTCTGTCATCTACTAGAAGACTCAAATACTTGGATATCAACAAGGACAGATACTGAGGAACTGTTGTCCAGTTCTGCCAAGTCTGTCTCTGGCCAACTGTTTCTCCATCATTTGATTGTCTATAAATTAGGGCCTCCAGTGTCACAGTCTAGTTCTAATTCAAAGAGGTTAACTTATTCACCTGAAAAACCCTTCAGACCTGGTGAGAACACAATACCAAAACTGATCAGGAAAAGATGGGATGGCTAAGTTTAGTTTTCTAGGTTCCTAGGGAAAATGAAAAATAGAAAGTAGGTAAGATCCAAATGGATATCTTGGAAATGGTTATTTTTTGTGACCAAAGCAAGAAGAGATATAGAGGTTAAACCCAAGAAGAGTCATATGAGTTAAATACTTGAAACTGTGGATTCAGTCAGACTTGGATGTAAATTCCTGTTGTATACCTCATTAATTAATGACAATGGACATATTATTGAACATAGCTAAGACTCAAGTACTCTATTTCTAAAATAAGTGTCTATAAATAAGACATCTTAGAGATTTGTTAATATTAAAATATAATGTGTATATACCCTAACCTAGAATAAATGTCAGTTACTACTGTTACCTCCAGTTAAGAGCAGGCACAGTGGTTTTGGGGAAGGAAGCAGCATTCGAATGTGATAAGAGTGTCAGCCTCCACAAAGTGGAGGCAAACTTGGCAGACAGAGCTGGAGAGTATAGGGGAGGCTGCTGTCTCCCTGGAGCAAGGCCTGGGAGATCCTAGCTGTGTCTGCCTTGTTTTCAGTGAGGATTTCCTGGTACTTGAGCAAAACAACCCAGCACAGCAAAAGACCTAGAAAAGGGCAACAATGGGGCGAGGGTGAGATGGTGGTGGAATAGGGTTTGACCTACCAGAAAATAAATTAACCATGCTGGGCTTGTAGAGTAAGAAAAAAGGCTTTGGAGCATAGCACTCTCTGTAGTAGTAAACAAAGGCAACATAAGGTGGACTTGAAGGATTCCTTGGAATTGGACTGTCAAGAGCTAACATCAGAAAAAGAATTTTTCTAAAAGGTTGTAGCAAGTTTAAAGTTTGGAGAAGACTGACTTTACCTTATTTCAGGAAAACAGCCTGACCTAAAGATTAGAATCATTTCATGAGTGTCAGGTAGAAAGTATTTTAGGCTTTGTGGGTCAGAAAGTTGTAACTACTCAACTTTGTTGTATCAAGAAAGCAGCTATAGGCAGTAAGTAAAGAAGAAGCTCTGGCTCTATTCAAAAAAAACTTTTTTAGAAAAACATTGAATTTTCCCTGTGGCCATAGACTACTGGTCTAAGCCAATCAAGGTACCATAACTCACAATTTTCTAGAGTGTTACATAAACCAAATAGTGCATGAAATTTCAGCGACTACAGTGATTGGTTCTGGGATAGTATCGTCAGAACAAGCATCACGAATTCCATTTGATGGTTTTGTGGAAAAGGCGGCTGAAGAAAAGGCAGTTTCTCCTTCTATAAAACCTAAGAAAATGCTCATAAGGGAAGCCAGCCTGATACAGAAACTGGTAAATGAAGGTGGGGTGTGGTCAGAATATATTATAGAAATCAAATTGAAGGTCCGATTGAGCCATGCTTAAAGCCTGACCCACATTTGACTTTACAGTTATGAAACTAAATACATTATCATTTTATAAGCTTTTTGAGTTAGATTTACTAGTACTTCAAGCAAAATATCCCAACTCACAGACACTGGGGATCACATCAACTAATGGAAGAAAAAGAACACTGTGGCTCTCCACAGTTAAAACAAACAAGATAATGAAACCCTGAAAATGGAACTGCTTTTGATGCAGTTCAGAACAGAGAACCAACACGGACAAAACTCCACTCACTCCGCTTCCACCCACACAGGACCTGGAGAATTTCCCCTCACCTAAATTCATTGAGAATACTTCGTGTACTGCAGGCTGAAATGGTCTTTGGGCCATTGGTTATTGCATGAGATAATTCTTAGAGAAGGAAACTCCAGCCAGATCACAAAAGTTATGGAATCCACTCCTTCCGTATGTTCCTACTTACTGTGGGAGTCCCCCCAAACTTCTATTTCTTAATTTGTAAAAAAAAAAAATCATCTTAGATAAATTGGGCATCAGAAATATCCTGTTCTGTAGCCGGGCGTGGTGGCGCACGCCTTTAATCCCAGCACTCGGGAGGCTGAGATAGGCGGAGCGTTGTGAGTTCGAGGCCGGCTTGGGCTACAACGCGAGCGCAAGGCTGGCCTGACCTACACAGTGCGACCCTGTCTCAAAAAACCAGGGCCGGGAGTTTGGCTCAGCGGCTTACGCGCCTGTCAGGCAGGCGCGAGGTTATGAGCTCGATCCCCGGTGCCACAAAAAAAAAAAAAAAAAAAAAAAAAAAAAAAAAAAAAAAAATCCTGTTCTTGCCTTGTCCAATGTCAAGGAATAACAGGATAACCATCTCATCCTTCTGGTAGGATGAGAGTTTGGATGTTCCCCCTTACATGGAAGAGGTACAAATTCCCTGAAAAAGATTAGAAATAAACATGGAAAAAGAGGGCCGGGAGTTTGGCTCAGTGACTTAAGTGCCTGTCTGACAGGTGTGAGGTTGTGAGTTCAATCCCCCGTGCCACAAAAAAAAAAAAAAAAAAAAAAAAAAAAAAAAAAAAAAAAAGGCAAAAGTATAAATACAAATTATTCACTCATGATACCTCTTTTAAAGATAACTACTGTGGACATTTTGATGTGGGTGTATTTAAGCTTCCCTCTCTCTCTCTCTCTCTCTCTCTCTGTGTCTCTCTCTCTCTCTCTCTCACACACACACACACACACAGAAATGTAAAAAATCACACTATGAATATTATAACTTGTTGAATTACCTCAAGAAATAATGATCATCTTTTCCCACCAATAAATATTCCTCTATAGTATGATGTTTTAGTAGCTGTAAGGAATTTGTTGCATGGGTATATCAAAATGTATTCAAGTAATCTCTTTCTGTTGGAAATTTAGGTTTATCCAATTTTCTGCTATTTTAATAGTATGATTAACATTATTGTAGCTAAATTTCTAACATTTGCATTATTATATCCTTAGGATTTATTTTTAGAAATGGAATTACTAATTCAAAATGTATAAACATTTTAAGTTGTTTGATGCTTTGACCAAATTATCCAGAAAGTTTATGCAAATTTAAACTCTTTCCTTGTATGTGAAAAATTCTATTCACTCACACTGTCACCACCACCAGGCATTGCTATAAAAGAATTTACTAAGTCGGAGAAGGTGACAAAAATGGGATTTCAGATTCATTATGAGAATGTACCTTGAACTTTAATTTATTTCTAGGGTATATTTCCCAGATTTGATTCACACTTGGACCCAAGACAGAGGATCTAACTCTGGTTATATGTCTACAACAAATGGTGGTAACCAAAGTGGACAGGTTGATTTCTCTTGCTAGAGCTAAAAGTATAGGGAAAATAGCCTCATCAGATACAGAGAAAAGGAAGTGAGACAGACCAGAGAGCCAGCGGCAAATGGACATTAAGGGCAATTTCAAGTTTTCCGAGTTCTTCCAGATATCTCCCTCCAAGCCTTGGAGTCCTAAATCATTCCTGATTATGCTCTTCACTATGACATGAGAATGAATTCAAACTCAATGGATAGAACTTCATGCCTGCAAAGACAATCTTGAATTTGGCTATCTTCCCTGTGACTCTTCAGTTTATATAAATATAGCCACAAACCACACAATGTCCCTATTATCCAAGGCCTGCACATGCAAAAGTATTCCCAGAAGATAATAACAAAGCTGAAAATTTTCTATTGCTAATGACACTGTGGACTTCATAAGGTTTAGCACAATGCATTTACTTACTTTTTTGTGGTGATACTGGGACCAACAAACATTGTCCTACCAGTCATATAAAAATACAGAACACATAGTTAAGTAAAGTACGTAAAATCAATAATTACAGTATACAATGACATTGCTCATTTCTGTATTTCTATTATATCTTGTTTTTGTTATTTTAGAGTATGTAACTACTTACAGAAATAAAACACACTGCAAAAACAGTTTGCATGTTACACTGCCAGCAGCCTCATACATCTCATGCTTAGTTCGTTTCTTGATCACATGAAGAGGCTATGGCATACGATTGACTTACAACATCTGGGCTTGTATTAAGTACCCTATGATGTTCACACAGTGGTGAAATCGCCTAACAGCACATTCCTCAGAACATATCTTTGTCATGAAGCGATACATAACTGCATGTATACGCGTGTGTGCGTGTGTGTGTATCTACTACAAACACATGCGTATTTAAAGCATAGTTCAACAATCTGGGAACATGGTGTGACTATTGTACTTTAAAAGATGTCAGAGCCAAAATTCAGGCACAGTACTGTTAGAAGTAGATTTATCGGCGACGGGAAGGGGGACAGGGAGGAGAGGGGGAAGTGGAAATGGTATCAAAAAGTGATCAAGATATAACAATTTCTGCAAGTGAATATAATTATTATGTCACATAAACATATACTGATTTGAAACAAAGATTAAAAAGAAGTAGTCATTCTACTCTAACATCTTCAATTTCATTTTGTTCTATGAGAGTGGTAAGGTGGTCTTCAAAGCCCTTGGCAACATCATGCAGATAATGACAGATAATGCTTTCCCTTGTAATTGAGGTAAAACTCTAGGATTTCCACTCTTGAGTAGTAACAAGTTTTTAATGCCTTTTGTTCCCAGCAAATGAGAAATAGGCAAAAGCCTCTTCCATTCAGTGACAGACAGATCCTCAAATTACCCTGAATGATCATTTAGTGTTCAGATCTTCATGTAACCTTGAATATTGGCAGGTTCTGGACTTTGTTTTTTAATCAATAGACTATAGTAAAGGTGCTATGCTCCAATCCCATGATAAGGTTGCCTTGTATGGAAGGGTGATGGGCTGTCCCTCCCATGATTATGGTACAGTACCCTGTATGCACTATACCCACCTACACATGACTCAGAGAATTTCCTTTCCTTCCCTTCTCTTCCTTTCCCTTCCCTTCCCTTCCCTTCCCTTCCCTTCCCTTCCCTTCCCTTCCCTTCCCTTCCCTTCCCTTCTCTCTCTCACCTTCTCTCTCTCTCTCTCTCTCTCTCTTCTCTGTTAGCTTTAAAGAATCAATCCTTCAAGAATTCTAGTCTGAAGGAAATAAATTCTGCCAACAGCGTGAGTTTCAGTCTGGATGCATATTCTTTTTTAGCTGGGCCTCTGATGAGCCCTAAGCCCTGACCAATACTTGGATAGGAGCCTGATGAGACTTGGAAGCAATAAAACTCAGCTAAGCCATGTGTGGACCTTCCAACTTACAGAAACTGTGAAATAATAAATATGTGTTGCTTGAATCTGCTAAAATTATATGGATGTATTGTGAAGGAATAGAAAACAAACACATCTACATATGCCTTTCCCTGTTACCCATTTCTGTAACAAGATTCTCAATTGCAAACCAGTTCTCTATGATTCTAACAGAAAAGTAATTCACTTGAAGTTCACCACATAGGCCATGGAATCAATAGAAAGACTTTAGAACTGGTCTCACTCAATAGGCAGGTAGGAGATGAGATCAGCAGCCGGAACCACAGCCAAGGTACATCAGCATCAGTCTTGTTAAGACACTGCCACTGGTATCGTGCCACTGTTGCCACTACTACTAGGCAATGCTGTCCCTGGATTTCGTTGTTGCTCCTGGATACCAAGTACCAATGTTGACACCACTGGGTGCAGTCACCACACAGTCTCCTTCACTGCTTTGCATTTCTCTGTTGAGGTTCAAACATTAGGTAAGATCATATGATCAACCAACTTTAACTAGTGTTCCTTTATCTTACCTGCCAAGAAGTAGTGGATTGAAGCAGCTGACCAGAGCCACAAAACAGCTCAGATTCTGAGTGCACATGTTTGTTCTTTTTGTTGTGGAATTTTACAGATGTCAACTAATCAGAGACCATAGTACGACTGATGCTGTCTAAAAGTATGCAGTATGCAGCTCTTCACAAATGTTATGAAGAGAATGCAGGACCTGGAGGTACACAGTCGAGCACCCTGTCCTGTTCCCATCCAGCTTCTGCCAAGGAAAGAGAATGCTGTGTCCTCTGAAGGCTGACCCTGTGGAATGTTCCTTCCAGCAGGAAGGTGTTAGAATGAAGAGTTATCACAGATAATAAAAAAAAAAGGCAAATGGAACTTATATCAAGTAACATGGCAATTGAAGCTTTATGAGTATGTAACATTTCTTAGTCCAAGGGAACAGCAGGAATACAGAAAAAGACCAGAGAAGATGTTACAAAAGGCTCTGAGACTGCACAGTGAGGCACGGGATAACAAGCGTTCAGAGACACAGTCTTTTCCCAGATACCACTCTGAAAAGAGGACTCCAATTTCTTTTGTGAATAATGTTTTATAAAAAATAAAGTATTTAAATGTAATTTAATTTTTAATAATAATAACAAAAAGCATGTGAAATAATATCAGTTCTTTTATGTATTATATTTTGATTTGGTATTTAGGAGTTACAACTGCATCAGAGACAAGGTTCAAATTTCTATTTTCGGTCGGGAGTTAAAATAAGGAATTGGGTCCAGTATTATGGTTCAAAAATCCTTTCAATCCAAATAACTTCAATCAAACTTCAACCACCTGAGGCTCCCATTCCTGACAAGTTGAAAAATGTGATATATTTGTAAAGCTGAATAAAAGCTTCCCTACAAATAATCAAACAAAATTTTGCTTTAACTACTGAGAAAGTGATGTGGTAAAATTTTTCAGGTAAAATTCTGAAAAGTTGCAGAAATTCACAGATTGGGGTAATGCAACCAAGTGTACTTCTATATAGAAAATCAAGTACAATATTAATTTTTCATTAACTGTGTCTGACTGCTCTGGCTCACAGGAAGAATAAGGAAAAGCTACCTGCTAAAGTTCACCTTAGAAACACGAAAAAAAAAAAGGGAAATGCTTTCCTAGGCTTTGCTCTCACAGCCCTGATACTTGAAGTGTGGGGTGCTTCCCCACAAAACAGACAAGCAATTCTGAAGCAGAAGCTAGATGAATATCTTCTAATGGAAGTCAATTCTGACACTATCCAGAGATAACTTCAGCTCTCACAGATTAAGGATTCAGTCTCACAAAACTGCCGCCGCCACCACCACCACCCCACATACACACAAATACACAGATTTGTGGATACCAGTCCAGTCACAAGTAGTAGGTTGTCACTTACCTGTCTGACTGGTCACTGGAGATTCCAATGATCTTCTCCTTGGGTCCAATTAATTTGCTAGACTGGCTCACAGAAATCAGGGACATGCTTTACTTACATGTATCCGTTATAAAAGATTTTACCAAAGACACAAGTGAATAGTCACAGGGAAGAAATGTAGAAGGCAGGGTGTGTCAGAAGGGGCAGGGGACTTCCATGCCCTTTCTGGCCAGGCTACCTTCAGGAACCTCCATGATTTCAGCTATCCGGAAAGTCCCCAAACCAAATCATATGGGTCTTATGAAGCTGTATTATGTGGGTTTAATTGATTAGATCATTGCCACCTGGTGATCAACCCAGCCTTCAGCCCTTCTTCCTGCCCTGGTGAAGGACTAGAGCTGAAAGTTACAACCTCTAATCGCCTGTTTGTCCCTTGGTAACTAGCCCCCACCCTGAGGCTAACTGGGATTCCCCGAGTCCTCTTATCAGACCAAAGATTCTGATCATATGGTACATTCCAAAGAATTTAGAAGACCTCTGTCAGAAATCTGGAGTCAAAGACCACGTATTAGAATAAAAATTTTTCTTAGCACCACTGTCTACAAGAGGTTCAGGAGCTGTATGTCAGGAAATATGAAGACCAAGTATTCATTTTGTGATATTACAGCCTCTGAGAGAAGAGCACAAAAGTGACATAGGACAAAAATATGCTTGGCAGAAAAATCGTTCTTGCTAGAGGATGATTTTTTTTAAATGTGAAGAAATTCAAGAGAAGGTGGTAGAGAGAAATAGAGCTGCTGAATTCACCAAGCATGAAGTGACCAGGAAAATAAGCTATGTATGGAGAGAAGATGAGGCAAGTGCTCTAGTCATCTGCCTGGCTCAGGGTAAACTACAAGGATAGGCTATTATTATTATTATTATTATTTTTTACAAAATAGAGTCTGAAATGATCTCTGTGTTCAAACATCCATGGATCTATGAGGCTATCATCCTTCTTTTGTCTATGATACCTTTATTAGAACTTCAAGACCCTCTAAACTGTCTCTATTTATCTCCACTCTGATCACACCATGACCAAATACATTGCTATTTTTTTCAGATCATTGTGCACCTCGGGACTCGACTACAACAAACCTCCGTTTAGTAACTTCCCTTCTTTGGAAATTCTACTCTTGCCCAGGTTCACCATAAAAGCAGCCATCATTGGCTTTTTGTTCCACTATCCTAGTAGTTGGCTTAGGAATTCCTGAAATTGTTTGTTTGAAACCAGGCAGTTTTTTTCATAAAAAAGGAAGGGTCTTGGCAACAAGGACAAGAAAATAACAGCAAAATCCAGAATGTATTGGAAACATTTTAAAGAATGTTATAAATTATGATACTGGTGCTCTCTTAGTTTATCCAGGTGCCCTAAAGAAAATGTATAAGGACGTAGTAATTTTAGTATCAATTACGGTCAGTACTGACCATTAACTAGGAAGTAAGTTGATGTTTTTGTGGGTTAGTTTGGAGGAAGACATTAAACTGTGGTCAGAGAAAACATACATATCCACAATGGGAGGACATCAGGACAATCATGAACCTGGTAACAGATTCTATTCACTAGAACAGGAACCAACTCCTTGTGGAAAATCAGCTACTATTGTTTTGCCATCTAATACTCCTAATACTACTACTATCACCACCAGCAGTACTAATAGCTACTATCAGTTGTGTCTCTTCTCTGAATTAAACTCTGTAGCCAACTACCTCACTGACCCTTCATGATGTCTTTCAAGTGGTTTATTATCATCTCCCTTATGCAGAAGAGACTTATATAACTGAATCGCCAGAGATGGAAAGTGGCAGAGGTAGGATTCATACTAGACCATTAGATTCCAAAGCTTACACATCCATTGTCCTTTAGATCATGCTGATTTCAAATGCTGTCAAGCTGAAATGGAAATAGTGCTCTCAGCGGAGGATGGAAGTCATCTTCCTATAATGGTCTAGAGGAAGCCTCAAGAACTCTAGCTCTCGGGTTCTTGCTGCCATTCTAATTCCATTCCTTGTCTTTTGGAGTGACTCTGTTTTTTCATACTGCTGGCCCAGTGGGGATTAGGCCAGGGACTGAGTATGATTGAGTGAGTAGTTAATGATGGCTCTAAAAGTCAGGCGCTAGCAGAATACATTCATTCCTAGCTGGACAAAAAGTTCATTGATGAGTACAACTGTGGCTATGATATTTTCTCTACTCATGCTGGTCCATGGTATGTCCTCAGTATGTGCTTACTAATGGGTTGGTTGGTCTATGGATTGATAGAACAACTGAATGAATAAAAGAGCATCAGGGCAAGCAATGATGGGCTTAGTTCTTCCATTATTCCTCTACTTTTCTTCAGACTTGCCTTGTAGAAATGTGATTTATTGCTTCTCTTTTCTCCCCTCCTTCTCAAAGAACATGACATGACCTTTATAGTTCCATAGAATATATTTACTTTCCCCCGGGCACTTTCAATTTGCATCAAGTGAAACAGTGCTTACTTTGCATTCCGCTGTCCCTCATAAATGGAAGCCCTGACTATCCTCATTGCCCGAGACAAATAAATGGTCCAAAATCACATGAGCCTGAAACAGATTCTGTGTTCCAAGCCCAATTTGTCCCAGTAAAGGCAATGGCTCTATATAGGCGCAATCCTCCTCCATTCATCCCCACTTCAACCCCCATCTCATACTATGATATTCTGGCTCACTTAGCCTGCAGGACAACATAACAGGGTCTATAATTCCCAGAAGAGTTGTTCAGGCACCAGCACACAGGAAGCCAGAGTTCTAATGGGTTAGACCTTTCATCGCAACAGCTTATCACCAGTGGCATTAGACACCATCTACATGAAATCTTATTAGACCACATCAAGTCCTATTGATTAAATGCCACATAAACCCTGGCCACTGCGCTGTGTCACTCATAAACTCTTCTCCCAGACATCTGAGTTTCCCTGACTAGAATCATGACTTCCTCATTCCAAACTCTTAGATCAATTTGTGTTCTGATCTTGCTTCAGAGTACTTATACCCCAATACTGTATTAGTAAGTTAATATTGCCAGGTTGGAGGTCAATTTACTTTCTGAATCCATAGAGATTTTAGACTGGAAGAGCTCACTGTTAATAAGTGTGCAAGGTAAGAGGTATAAACTGGGATGGCTCTGGGCAAACCAGGATATGCGGTAACTCTAATACTGGCTTTTCAAATTCCATGTGAGCTCTCTGCAGGCAGGGTTGGTGGCCCTTCATCCTCTGTTCCACCCTCTCCCCATCATGCCAAGGCCTTATTCAGGGTGAAGTTAGACTACTTTGCATAATTTTCTTTCTTTCTTTTTTCTTTTATTTTTTTATTTATTTTATTTTTTTTGCATAATTTTCAGGTGACCCCTGCTAATCTGCAAGCTTAGTGGGATTAGTGTATAACTCTTTCAAGCTCAGAACCACTTATTCCTTATCAAAGGGTGAGCATAGATGCTCTGAAGAATCTCAATCGCAGTTGCTTCTCCATTTTCTAAGCTCCTTACTAATTTAGATTAGTTTAGTTTTCTTCCATGTTAAGCAGTCTGACTGTGGCCAGTGAAACCCGCAACAAGAAATGAGACAGTTGAGAGCAAGGGTCCCCAAGGACAAGGCTGGGTCTTTCTGAAGTACCAACCGCAAGCAGTAGATACCAAAATCAGACAAGGCTGAGAACCTGTTGGATAAATACTCAACACTCACTCTCCCACCAGAGCTGGAGCTGGAGTCTCTGGAATGGTGAAGGTATTGTGTGACTCCTGGCCCTCCTTACAGAACTTCTCAGCACCAGCTGTGCTGTCACACCACAATCCTCTCTCCTGCACACTCATAGCCAAATCCACTGCACCTGGTTTCTGGGGTCATAGAATCAATGCAGGCATTAAAAGATCCCCTGCCTGTCTCTCCCTGGCTTCCTGGCCTGGGCACAACTGTTCTGGGTGACATCCCAATCTTCACAAGGAGCTCTCAGTGCTGTTTTTGGATAGTGTGACATCCTTCATTTTCTTTCCTCCCATCCTCAAAATGAAAACACCTGTTTTGGAGGAGAAGATCCCAGAGTCCTTTAAAAAATCTTTGATTCTTGGATTCCTTGAGGTCTTCTGAGGAAATTCAAAGTTAGCACTTAGTCTTCTCTCAGTAATCCATATGGACATTGTGGGGATCACAACACTCGTGTTGTCCTACCGATCCCCTCACCAGTGCTCTAAGGAAGGCTCCCTGTTATTATGCTGGGAGAAACTGAGTTTCATAACTTGTGTTTAGATGTCCCCCCAAAGCCTCACAGGTGGGAAGGTCATAGGTGGGAATTTTTCAGAGCAAGTTTGATCTACTGGGATTGATTCTTGGTGCAATGTAAGGATTAAGGGCACTGGGATTAAGGGTATGAGTGCTACTCTCCCTAAGAAGCCTGGACAAAATATAAGGGATAGAAAGACCTGTGGTCGCCCTTTGTTGAGTTGCTACCTTGTGCCTGCCTCTGCAGTGCCTGTCTGCCATGCCATCCTGCATAGGAACCAGCTGATTACAGATTGAAACCTCTACAAACTGTGAGCTAAATAAACCTTTCCTTCTTTAATTTTGCTTGTTGGGTATTTTGTCTCAGCAATGATAAAACTAAGACACTGAAGTTAAGTGAGTTTAAATTGTTAGCCTAAGTCACAGGGCTTTCTGTTGTACTGTGGAGAAAGGCCAAAAAGAACTGGACATTCTTGCTGATATACAAACATAACAAGTAAAATAACAACACTAGACTGAATATTTACAAGAAGAAGAAGAAGAAGAAGAAGAAGAAGAAGAAGAAGAAGAGGAAGAAGAAGAAGAAGAAGAAGAAGAAGAAGAAGAAGAAGAAGAAGAAGAAGAAGAAGAAGAAGAAGAAGAAGACCAGGAAAGAGGCCTCCAGAGAAATTCTAGTTTGGGAATCTTTGACAGAATGATGTACAAAGGATTACTTGACTATGGGGATTATGCTGTATTCTACAGTCATTATTAAGTAAATAACTCCTCAGGGTCTGCTAGGACCTGTAGACCCTACAGGGATTCAATAAGTGAGCCCTATGAGAACGCTGGCAAAGCTACTTTAAGAAAACATTTATTTAAGGACTTGAAGCATAATATTTCAAATGATTATAAGTGCACTGCAAAAAAGCAATGTATGTATCTGAAGATACTTGATGAGGCTGTGTGCTGATGGCAGCATTATAGTCATTTAACTGTCTATTGAAGAAAATGTCTACTTTTTATAAAGCATCTAGTTTGGTTTTAAATTGGGAGAGAGAAAGAAACATGAGATTTGAACACAAGTCCCACCCTACTGAATTTCTAATTCTTTTCTTTGAACCTTATTTTCCTTGTCTTGTAAATAATCCTCGTAATGATCGTGTAATTCTCTACATAAATGGTCTAACCTACTCTCAGGTGCTCTGCTCAGTGTTCTTCTCTTCCTAACACTAAGTGAAAATGTCGCTCCAAGATACACCATGGCAGTCACTTCTGGTTTTTGTTTTTGTTTTTGTTTTTTCCCCATAGAATATTTCCCCCAAATTCAGAAGGCTAGTGTTAGGACCCAGCCCAATGCCCATATATCCGTCTCCCTCCACCACATGCAAAGCATCAAAAGAACAGCTCTCTGCCCACAGAAATCATAGAACCAGGAGGAGGGAAATCAAACCCAAAATTAATCAAACAGGATGTAATTCCCAGAGCAAACATGCATCAATTAGGAGAAACGTTACCGTCCAGGTACTGGGTTTGGAATTTCACAAGGGACTCATAAGGTAAAGAAACTAAGCTCTGACATTGATTATGGAAAGCAGCAGTTGTATGATGTCAGGGCTGCTGTGATCAGTCCAGTCAGAAATTCACTTTTCAGTACCTTGATTCCCGGGATTACCTTTGTGCTGACTGACAGCCAAAGAACGAAAAATTCTACTGTTTAATGGAAAACTTTCTCTGAGCTGTTCATCTAACAACCTGGTGATAAAACCAATGCTAATTTTCTTTGTCCATTTTTGAATTATATATGTTCTTTAAATTGGAGCCGGTCAAGGGAAGAAACTCTCCATTGCCTTCTCCAAGTACAAGGCACAATATTAGGCATAATGATCAATACAAAGATAACAAAACATCCCTTCGAGAGAAAAGGGGAGGAAAAACAGTTGTTACTTGGACTTTGCACTATGCCACAGACTTCAGATTTATTGTCGAATTTTCCCCTAAATCATATGATGTAGGTGCATTTTTTCCCATTCTCAAGGTAAGAAAATTAAGGCTCTAGGAGATCGTTGATTTGAACTCTGGATCATTAAATTCTGAAGTCCGTATACCTCATGGCTTCCTGATGTAGTCCCAAATAAATATTCCAAATCACATTCTCTCTGCACAGACAACAGAATGGGGTAGATGGTGGGGAGCAGAAGGCCGTCCCATTGGATGCCACATACAACCCAAAGACTCGGGTGTCTGCTGCCTGAGACTTTGAACTGCAATCAGAAAATTGTCTCTTCTCACTTGTCCAAGTCTGGGTGCCAGATCACGCCTCAGAAAAGTGTCCTTCCCTCTCTGAGAATCCATCATTCCTTCCTCTGACTTTTTCTTTTCTCTTTAAACCTCTCTTATAAATGTATGCCTTTGTTTTTAAGAAAAACAGAAGTCCTGTTGACTGTATACCTATTTTCACTAAGCCCTCAGTTTTTTGAAATTCTATGCATCCTCCTTTGACCCAAAGGGGATCTCATGGGTTCACACTGAGCACACACACGTCCTTCCTCATGCTTCCCAAAATAGATAAGAATTTCAGTCCATTTCATCAGCTGCAAAAATGTAACTGATCTTCCTCACCTTATCTAGTCCTCAGCACTCTCTCCCTGCTGGTCACTGTCAAATGGTCACACATTCCCATATACATGATGCCTCCTTTTACTCTTGTGCCTTGCTACCCTACAGGCTTTTCTTTAATGCTCTCCTCATCCTTACTTCTCTAGATGCATCAAGCAGCCACTCCACCTTCATCACTTTCCTGCTGCCCTCTATCTCTGCCAGAGAAGTGGGACCACTCTGCTCTCAAATCCCTCAAATTCATCTGGAAACTTGGGGTCCCACCTAGAAATCGATATAGAAATTTCTTTACTCACATAACTTTCCACCGAGGTGATCATTTTTAGGTGGGTATGGGCAAAGGGAGAGAGGATTTTTTTCAAGTCTGCACAGGATTGACTATACTCATAATTCTCGTCTATCTCCTAAAACAAGCGGTATTTGGAAAGAAATAATACCTAAAGAATGGCCTTCTTGATTAAATAGGACAGGAGAAAGAGAAAACTAGCAGCAGGAATCAAAGCAGCATTCTTTGATATCTCAAAATATCTTGCTATCCTTTTTGTTGGCACTTAGCTCAGGGTACAATGACTTTTTATTTCTGGTGCTGTCTATGCCATGCGGGACAGGCACCCTGTCTTAGTTACTGCTCACTTAGGGCCACAGCTTGGGTTGTGGATAGAGTATGGATTGGGTGTTGGAAGATTGGGTTGTACTTCCTATTCTACTGCTAGTGTGATATGTGACTTCAAATTGTTCCTCTCTCCGCTTCTCCTGTGTCTGAGTTACAAAGTCAGGATTGTACTAAATCAGTGTTTCCCAGTTCCTGGTCATACTCATACCACCTTCATGATTGTGCCATATCCATTATCATTCATATTATTTTTGATTAATATTTATCTTTAAATTTATACACCTTTTGAGTGGGGGGATGTTAGGGATGGAGGTTAAGGCCTTGCTAGGTAGCCAAAAGCTCCACTCTTGAGCTACAGCTCCAGATCTTAATTTTTTCTTTATGAAAAAATTACATTTATGGTAGAGGAATAGTTTATCTCACTTAATGAACCTAAAAGGTAATCTAAAAAATTCAGTAAAAACAAGGCAATTCCATAAAATTTTAGGTGAGGGTCTTTAAGTTGTTCTGCCAAAAGCTTTTTTCTTAGTTACAAAGTGAAAGTAGAAGATATCAGAGAGTTTTTAAAGACACAGGAACACTAACCTAGAGCACTCACCTTAGTAAACAGAATTGGAATGCATCTGAAAATAAAGTGACTTCTGAGGTAGTGATTCTTTTTAAAGACAAGCTGTAGCACTAGATAAAAGCTTCTATTTCCTTTAGAAGTGAGATCCTTGCCGACCTGGAAGCACTATGTTGGACAATACTTAGGTCTCCATAGCTCCAAGATTCTGGCAAGTTCCATTCTCTTTGTATGCTGGAGTCATTTGCATAAAACCTGCTTCCCTTCCAAACTTTATTTCACTTTTATCTTTAGTCAAACTGTTGTGCCTCAGCTTCCTCCAGTTTCATTGTCCACTGAGTGTCAGGCAGGTCCTGTTTCTACTTCCTAGGCCTATTAGCTTCCCTATTTCATCTCTGCAGGGTTGCTTCTTTCCTTCTGGGGAATGTGCCCTCTCTTCTACATTTCCAGCAGCAGGAAGCCTGACCTCCTGGGGTCAGATGGCCAGATGTGCCCTGACACACCTGGCCAAGCTGCCAAAGCCTGTAGTTTTCATGTCTCACACTTCCCTGCCTGTGTCACTCACACTATGGTCAGCACTGTCTTGAAAACACACCTGCTTCAGAACCAAGCCTGTAGAGTGGGGTGTCAAGCGTGGATAATGTCCCAGCAGGTGCTAGGACACAGCTTTCAGGAACCTCAGATGATTGGTTTTGATCTTTTCCTTTGCAAGGTCAGCCTGAACTTAGCACCTCCAAGAAAGCAGGGGAATTGTGTAGTAGTCTGGAACCAGGGAGAATGATTCAGCATATTCTGAATGGCAAATAAGAGGACACATAGAACACTTTTAAATTTGTCTAGAATGGGAAAAGAGGTATAGACCACCCTTTTCTGAAGTTCCTCTTCAAGCACTATGATTCTCATCCTTTTCTACTTTGCATCAGAATAAAAAGAGTGACTTCTGCCTCCAAGAATGCAGCAGTCAAATACACAGAAGTGCTCCCCCGCTGTAAAGTAAATGTGTGCTGTATAAAACATAATTTTGAATGCACTGCTAGCTCTCAGATAGTCAGGAAACTCTCCAAGCACCCATTCTCCCACTCAAAAGGAAAAAAAAAGATCAAAAAGATGAGCGTGATCTGTAAGCAAATATGGAAGGCAAGGTTCCTCTGAAAGAAAAGCCAATATTAGCACTGTATTCTAGTGAATACGCCTCAGGCCAGATGAACAATGCAGTTGTTTTTCTTTAGACACTTACATTCAGCCAGAAACCCAGGAAGAAGTTTAAAGACATCCCAAGTAGCTAGCAACCCTCTGGCTCCTGGCAAAATCAAAATTTTCTCTGGATGAACGCATCCTTGATTTAGGCCACACAGGATTCCTCCAAATTTAAAATCAATCAACTAGTTCAAACCACGGTACCGCAAAAAAATAAATAAATAAATAAAATCAATCAACTAAGAGTTTATAATAAAAATTCATCAAATGTATAAGGAAATAAACCATCACAAAGGAATAAGAATGAGCAGAAACACCAAGTGTCAGATTTAGACATTGTAGCAGATCATCTCTTAGAACCAGTACACTGGACCTTACCTGTCTCCCATTCTGGTCACTTTCTTACAACTGATTGTATGTGTCTTTCCTCCTACCCCAGGGCTTCCTTCCCTCCAGATGCTGGGAGACTCTGAGAGACCCTGACAGCATCCTTGAAAACCAGGAGAAGAGTGGAGAGAGGGGGAATCGATGCCCAGTGGACATAACCTTGAGAGCCCAGGAAAGAAAAAACTCAGTGGGCAAATTCTTTCTCATACCTACTCCCTGATGGGGTTCCTGAGAAGTAGTTTATATGGCTTCTCAAAAGGTCAGCGTACAGGATGAGAATTACACTCTGAGAATTATGGTCCTTCAGAAAAGCTCGCTTATTGAAGGTTTGGTCTCTAGCTTTGGGAATTGATCAAATCATGAAAGCTATAACTTTATCATGAATTAACCTACTGGCAAGTTCATAGATGAATTGTCTTAGTAAGGGATGGAGCCAAATTGGACAAAGCAGATCACTGGAGGCATGGCTTTGAAAGGTATACTCTATTCCAGAGCCTTTCCTTGCTGGCTCTTTCAGTCTCTTTCTCTGCCTCCTGTATGCCATGATAGGAACTGCTCTTCCTCCACCACACCTTTCTGCCTCACCACAGGCCAAAAAGCGATTGAACTAGCCAACCATGGACTGAAACCTCTGAAACTGTGAGCCAAAGAGGACTTTCCCCCTTTAAATTTTTTATGTCACAGCAATGGAAAATAAGTAGGACAAATCTTATGTTACTGGACAATCAAGTGAATTTAGTGTCAGCCCACTAAGAATGCATTTTCATTTAGCCTGGTGTTCTTTGGCAACCTCACTCACATTTACCTTTATTCTTCCTCCTTAAGATTGCCTTTCCTAAAATAGTCACATATGGCTTCTGATTTCTGAAAAACCTGAGCTTTCAAAAGCAACTTTACATATTAAAGTTATCTGATAAAATAATAACTATATGTAAAGATTTTTAAGTACAAAAAACCAAAGAATTAACTTCTACAAAATAGCTAAATGTTAATATTAATGAAGATATAAAATAGAAATTTAAAATACAATGATTGAATATAAATTTTTTAAAATAACAGATATGATGAATTAGTAGCTATGATTAAGCTGAAGAGAAAATTCATGAACTGGAAGATATAGCTGGAATGGTTATCTAGTGTATAGACCAGAGAACAAGGCGAAAACAACCAAAAACTAAAATATATGTTAGTGCTGTGGTTTGAACGTATGTTCCACAAATTCATATGTTGACTCCTCATTACCAACTTTATAGTATTAGAAAGAAGAACCACTGGGAGGTGATTAGGTTATGAAGGTGCAGTCCTGTGGATTGGTTGATTGTTCATATAAAAGATGCCCCAGAGATCTGCCTGCTCCCTTTCACTACGGGATGGTACAGCAGGAAGTGCCGTCCACAAACCAGAAAGTGGGTCCTGTCCAGACATGGAATCTGTCAGCACCTTCATCTCAGGAGACCCAACAGTGTAAGCTGCAGATCAAAGGTTGGCAGGCTTACAAATCAGGAGGAGCCAATGACTTAGTTCAATTCCAAAGACAGAACAAAAGCTGATGTACTGCAAAGCAGACACACAGGGAGAATCCTCTCTTACTTGCAAGATCCGCCTTTTTCTTTTATTCAGGTCTTTACCTGATTGGATTAGGTCCACCCACCCACATTAGAGGGGGAAGGATGATTTATTCAGTCTTTGATTTTACATGTTAATCTCATCCAACAACACCCTCACAGACACACGCAGAGAGTTTGGGCACCCCAGAATGTAGTCAAATTGACTCACAAATTTACCACATTGACTACAACATGTTGGCTGAAATGGTGGCATAACATAGCAGGAATGTCTTCAAAGTGCTAAAGGGAAACCATATGAATCATTTGTATAAGCGGCAAAAGTCTTTTGAAAATGCAAGCCAAATAAAGACTCTTACATAAAAATGTATCAACCATAGATATTCACTCTAAAAATCTACTTAAAAACAAATGCATCTCAAAAAGGATGACATTGCATGACAAAGGAGGATGCAACTTCTGTCTGGCTGGCAGCTTCTCTCCACTTCTCGCTGCACTTGCGCACTCTGGAGAAGCAAGGTGCAGGCCTGGAGAGGCTCACATGGGAGGACACAGGAGAGGGTCACTGTCACTGAGACTCTCAGTCCCGCTGCCTGTGAGAAACTGGATGGTGCAGCAATCACTGAGTAAGTAGTGGTCATTCTTCCCCTTCAGATGAGAGTACAGGTCCTGGCCTGACCCCTTTCTAACAAGTAGCCTTGTGAGAGATGGTAAAATGTAGGTAGAATATGGGCTCAGACAAGCCGTGCCTAGATGCCTGACTCCCAAAAACTGCAAAATCACAGATGTGTGTTGTTTTAAGCCAACATGTCTTGGAATTATTCATTGCTCAGCAAATGATAACTAGCACACTAGCTTTACAAGAAGGATCATTATTCAGTACAAAGGAGATCACTACTTAAGCCAAAGTTTCAATACATCAAGAAAACACAGCAACCTTAAATTTATGAATCTAATGTAACAAACGCAAGTTATCATATGAAATTGGAATATTGGGAAAAAAACAGGTGCAGTATGAAAAGACTTGGATCAAAAAGAACAAACTAGACCCTATGCTTGACTCTGCTACTGATAGTCTTGTGCAAACAATATTTTCCTTATTCCTACAATGTATCTAATGTTGAACTGCTTGTCCTATATATTTTGTTCCCAAGCCTATTAGAATTCACTAAATGAAATAACTTTTAAATGTTATTGCAAATGTGTGTGTTTTTCTTTCACTGGTGTGGAAGTTCCTCAGGACTCCTGGACCAGTCCAAGCAGATGGTCTGTCTTGCCAGCTGCAATACACCAACTGGCTGCCCAGTTATGACTGCAAAAAAACAGGAGAGTTAACTCAAAAGATAATCAAAGAAGTCTTTTGAGTCATACCCTATTCCTCCACCCTATGTATCACACAAAACTGTGTGATTTGCACTTTCTCCTTTTTTAAACCAATAGGTTAAGTCATCACAAGTGAAAAACCCAAGCAGGATGGGCAACAAACAAAAAACACATTCAGCTGGGCTGCACCTCAGTGGTGGAGTGTGCTTAGCCTGTGTCAGGCCATGGCTCCGATCTTCAGCACCACAAAAAGGAAAAGAAGAAAACCAGCCACATTCATAATAGAGGAATATAACCTAGAGAGCTTTCCTTCAGGGTTGCAGTAAAAGAATCCTCTGTAGGAATCTAAAGATCACATTGAGGCTGATTGTATCATGTCCCTCCCAACAGGTAAGGACATTAAATAATGCAGAAGTCAGGTATTGATTTGGCATAAAAGTTTGACTGGTGAAGTGATATATTTATGTATGTATATATATATATATATATATATGTATATATATATATATATATATATATATAAAGTTGCAGTATAAGAAGGAATATATATTCAGAAATATATATATACACACACGCACAGAGACACATCAGTTTTTCCTTCCACTTTGTGAATGTAAGCCCTAATTCTTTGTCTTGAGGCAGAAATTTAGCCATATTCTCCTGCAGGTAAGTCGTCTACAAATTCTAGCCTGAGGGTAGACTTTTTTGCTTTGTATTTAATGCTATTTGAAGATGCCTGAGTGGAACTTATGAAATTCCCAGCATCACAGAAGAGGTTTGTATTTTCCATTTAACCCCTGAATTCTGTCTCCTTTTCACAAATCGTCTCTAGGCCGTGGGCGGCCCCTCCAGCCTGGAGCTGCCCAAGCTGACACCGCTGAGTTTGGTGTCAACGCCTTCGCCAAACCCAGTCCCCGGTAGCTCTGAGAGCAGGAAACATCCACGTGAAATCAGCGCGCCATTCCCTTCCAGCCCAGAAACAGAGGTTTATCTTTATATCCAGAGGACAGAGACTGACTTTTTAGTAGCACAACTTCTGACATCAAACAGACTTCTCTTTAAATCCTGGCTCAGCCACCACTGACAGACCATGTAACTTTTGGTAAATTTCTTAAATCTTTTGTATTCTGCTGCTCCATCTAATACTATGGGAATGATGAGGACTCCCACATGAGAAATTTTCTCTGAGAAAAAAAGTAATATTAAATGCATGTAAATGTTTAAAATAGAACGTGGCATACAAAAACATTTAATAAGTTTTCTCAGTACTAATATAATTATGACCACTAGCATTATTAGGATAGCTTAAAACCAATTTTTATAATCAAAATGGGATCCCATAACCAGGTGGGAAAAAAATGCCATATCCCATTTACAAGAAAAAACATGAGAATTTTGCAATTTTACTGTTTCGAGACATCCTTCATAAAGCAGTGCTGAGGGGCCATAAGGATGAAACCTCACAGTAGTATTTTGGATAGAGGCAACCTGAGTCTCAGAGAGGACAAGCACATCATTCAAGTTCACACAGCAAGGCCAGACATAATCTCACACACAAATAGCAGGATTCACATTAACCACAGCAGAGTCAGCAGGGATGCCATGAAGTTAATTCAAATAACTCACCCCGAAAGTTAATATATTTTTAGGACCGATAAAACTCATGTAATGGGGAGTACTCAGGAATCCAAATCTACTTGGCATTCTCAGAAGCGTCCTTGGGCTGCTTGAAGATTCGCAGCCTATAGCTTTTGGCAGTCCCCAAAGAGAGAGCTCTTTCCACTAACAAAATACAAAATGCAAAATTAATAAAAAGACCCTTTGAAACTGACAAATGTGCCTCAGGCAAACTATCTGCCCAGCAGCTGGTTAAAATTTAATCAGTTTTTTAAAAAAAAAATTTTTTTTCAGGCCTGTACATCTTTTGTATGGAGCTCCCCAGTCTGAGTGTGGTCAAAGTTTGTTAAACAAGAAATAATAGCCAAGGCTTTTTAATTCTGCAAATAAGCAATGGATGCTTTAAATGGTTCTGCAGCATTCAAGAAACTAATTGCCTGGGTCTCAACAAAGCTGGGTAATTCTTTAATAATTTCTGTTCTTTCTTTTAGAAAACCTAAATTGGCAACTATGCACTGTGCAGCGAATCTTAATATTGATTTAGGCTTATGAATTACACTGTGGCTTTTTCCGGGAAATTGATTGAACCCCAGATAGAGAAGGGAAGGGAAAGAACAGGAGGAGGAAAAGAATGAGAATGAATACAAGAACAGATCAACTGGCAAACTAACAGTTTTCATAAAAAGTCAGGGAGAACTTAGTGAAAATGCACTAAGTTACCGTCACTACAACATTGGATACAAGGGGGATTTCAACTCTTGGCTGATTAGGAGTCTCCAGCCAGGAGAACCAGACTCCTTACAAGGCTTGGCCCTAATTTGATTTGTTTTGCTTACTATCCATTCATAAACATACATAGAATTAAAGACTTCAGTGAAGCCCAGATAAGCAATCATCTAAGATGCAAGCCATCTATCAAGAAGTAAATCAGACAAATCCACTGCTGTCCACAAGCTGTAGCAAAAATCACCCAACTTGGTCTGCTTTCGAAGTAGTTATTCATGCCAGGCCTGATGGTGCACGCCTTTAATCCCAGCACTCGGGAGGCTGAGGTAGGAGGAGCGTTGTGAGCTTGAGGCCCGCTTGGGCTACAACGCGAGGGCAAGGCTGGCCTGAGCTACATAGTGCGACCCTGCCTCAAAAAACTAGGGCCGGGAGTTTGGCTCAGTGGCTTAAGCGCCTGTCTGGCAGGTGCAAGGTTGTGACTTCGATCCCTGGTGCAACAAAGTAGTTATTCATAAAGAAGCATAGAGGTGAAGAAGAGAGATGAACAATTGAGCTACTTTGTTGTATTGCCTTGCCAGAGATACAGACTTTGAGTCTAAAACAGATTGTGGGACTGAATTCCTAGGGGAGGCAAGCATGGGTTGTGGGGAGAGGCAAAGGGTGAGAGACACAGGAAGAATGTCCTCAGGGTGCTGCTGTGGCCTAAAGAGAAGAGATTGTTCCCCTCTCAATTAAACACAGTGGGTAACTGCTAATGCATGTTTTATCCTATGGGAAGAATCCAAGTTATGCATATGTCTGTGGTTTTAACTAGATGCCATGCTGCCTCATTTTGAGATAAAGTCTGGCAACTCACCTCATGAGAAAAGCGAGGACACCTATAATGCTTGGCCCTCAGCCTGAGGGGAGGCAGGCTGGGAAGGATGGCTATTGGCTTGAGAGTTGGCTCTGTATCTCAACCTCGGTTCTTTACACACCAAATACTTGACCTAAGCAATTAACATTTCCTCTCTAAAGCTCATTTTCTCATTATAAATTGAAGTAATAACACCTGACTGTCAGGGTTCCTGGCAAGATTGAATTATATAATGCTTAGAAGACGTAGTGCATGACCTGCTACAGATGGTTGCTTCCACACGTTACTGTACAGGTACTAACCATACACCCAGGAGCTGAAGTAATTGATGGTCTCCTGTTGAGTGCCAAATCCTATGCACTCACCTACTTCCCTGACTCCAAATTTTTGTCTTTGCCCTTTTTCTAGTTCTGGTGTCACTTGGCATATACCTGGCCACTATAGTAATTAATTCTTGGCTTTACACTGTGATTCTGCTCTTCATTTATGAAACCCTGTTTAAAGGAATTCTGGAAAACAGAGTAAGATAACATTACTGACGATAATTGCTGCCACTTTCTGTTGCCTACTATGCCAGAACCGTTCTAATAAATTTCAACATTAATCCTCAAAACAAACACATAAGCTCGACGCTACTTTATCTCCAGTTTTGCAAGCAAGGAAACCGAATAACAGAGAGATCTAGTCACCTGTCTCAGACCATAGAGCAAAATCAGGATTTGAATGCAGGAAGTTGAGCTCTAAAAGTTTTACTCTTGAATCTGGAGCTAAAGTTAAAATGAGAGCTAGCCTGCTGTGGTTGGCATTCGTTTTAGGCTTAGTATGTGCTACCTGCTGAACTTGTCTATGCTTTGATGCTTCATGATTCTGTGAAGTAGGTGATATTATTAACCTCATTTCAGTGTGCAAATGAAAACCGAGGTATGTTCAGGGTTTTATCCCAAGTCCATCTAACAACAAAACTACCTGCTTAACTGAACTTGGGGCACTGATCACACATGTGTGCATCAAGAAGTTGGTTCTCAAAGCCGGGCATGGTGGCGCACGCCTTTAATCCCAGCACTCGGGAGGCTGAGGTAGGTGGAGCGTTGTGAGTTCGAGGCCGGCTTGGGCTACAACGCGAGCGCAAGACCCGCCTGAGCTACACAGTGCGACCCTGCCTCAAAAAACCAGGGCCGGGAGTTTGGCTCAGCAGCTTACACGCCTGTCAGGCAGGCGCAGGGTTGTGAGTTCAATCCCCAGTGCCGCAAAAAGAAAAAAAAAAAAAAAAAAGAAGTTGGTTCTCAGGGAAAGGGCTAACATATTGCCACCCAAAAACTGAGTGAACGTTTTATAATTAAAAACTTTCATCCCAGCCTGTAGTCATTCCCCAGTTTGTCTTAAACAACTAAAACTTTCCTGTAAATCAGCTGGTGGGGAGTGTTTCTAAGATTATTTTCAGTCTGCCTCTATTCTCTTGACTCTAATCATGCAAACTCACAAACATGCCCACTTTCAAACATTTTTCACTATCCATTCCAAGACACTGACTCTGGTCTAACAGAAATTATATGGAATATTTGCATTTTAATTTTAATAAATTTAAATATTTAATCAAGGCTTGCTGAAATATTCTACTTTTATTTTGTTTCCATGTGTTTATTCTTACATTTTCTAACTGCTTGCTTTATGGATGCTGATTCTATATTGCTATGTATATTAAAAGTTATAGAAATCACATTTTTACTACACATTATATCCCTCATCTTTAAAACATGACCTTCTGCAAGGATCACCCAATTTTTTTTCTTGCCCAATATATATCTCTGTCTTCTAATAACATTTTCTGCTAATAACGTATTCAACTTCCTTAGCAGAAACAGTTATTTCCCCCTCCATTGATGTAGTTTCGATGGAAGGGAGCAGGATTGGGCCCCTGACCTGAGAGAACCAAATGGTACATTCAGCTCTTCAGTCACTGGAAGTGGTTTAAAAACAGACACAGGATCCAATTCATGTGAGTCAGGTGCACAGTCAAAAAGAACAATCTCAGTTGTTTACCCGACATCCTTACTTGGATCTCCAATGGGCGTTTTAAACTTAATGCTGCAGCCGGGCGTGGTAGTGCACGCCTTTAATCCTAGTGCTCAGGAGGCTGAGGTAGGAGGAGCGTTGTGAGTTCGAGGAGGCTTGGGCTACAATGCGAGTGCAAGACCGGCCTGAGCTACATAGTGCGACCCTGCCTCGAAAAACTAGGACCAGGAGTTCGGCTCAGTGGCTTCAGCGCCTGCCCTGGTAGGTATGAGGTTGTGAGTTTGATCCCTGGTGCCACAAATAAATAAATAAATAAATAAATAAATAAATAAATAAATAAACTTAATGCTGCTAAAATAGAATAGCAAAGCCAATAGTCTTGATTGAGTTCCAGTTTTTCTCCTCTTCCCTTTGGTCTTCCTATCCCTTTGCTTATTTCAACCAATAAATGGCACCAGCACTTACCCATGTACCAAAACATAGAACTCAGGCAAGGTCCTCAATTATTTTTTCTCCTTTACCTCGCAGTTCAGGCAATCCATCCACAAATCCTGTCTACCCTACCTCCAAAATACACTCCAGTCTCTGCTTGCTCCACCCCAACCTGTGCCATTAAAATCAAAGCCATGGCTGTGGCTCCTCAGAACACTGAAATAGCCTACTAACTGGGTGTACTTTCTACACAGCAGTCTCTATGATCTTTGCATTAGGTTTTTTTGTTTGTTTGTTGGCTTTCATATGGACTTTTAAAACATAACTATTTAATCTCATTTCCCTTCTTAAAGCCTCCCAGTGGCCTCTCATTATCCTGGAATAAAATCAAACAGTGTCCAATCTTCTTGAACCATTTTCCCAGGAATCATTTAGAGCAAAGAGCATACTTCAATTTTTTTTTACCAACGGAAGAAGAAGGATCTGTAGAATCAGGCCTAGAGTTTTCTTTGTGGGATGGTTTTATTATGTTTTTTTATTACAAATTCTAAATTTTAAAAAATAATGCTACTCTGATTTTCAGTTTCTTCTCATGTCCTTTTTACTGTGCTGTGTTTCCTAACAAATGTGAGTTCCTTGAGAACTTTATGCTGTAGAGCTACTTGCAAAACAATTATTCATGATACAGACTTTTTCCTCCTTCTAATGTCTGTAAAATCACTAAAAATATTCTTTTTGCATTACCAATATTAGTGGCTTATTTTTGTGTTGATCAACCTTTCTATTTATTAATCTTTTATAATCTTTTGTTAGAACCAACTTTCAACTTTACCATTTTAGTCTTATTTGTGATATCACTGATTTCTGCTTTTGTTTTCATTTTGGTCTCCAATTTACTTTGAATTTAATTTATTTTTTTAGCATAGATCTTAGGCAACTATTTTTCCTAATATTGAGCTTTGAAAGGTATAAATATCCCCCCAAGCACTGCTTTGGCTGCACTCTGAAAATTGTAATATGTTATAGTTTTATAATCACTTTTAAATTATTTTCCAAATTCCCTTGTAATATCTCATTGACTCGTGGTTTATTAGGAAGCATCTTCATTTCCAAATGTGTGAGGATTTCCTAGCTACCTAACTGTTACAAGATTCTAAGCTATTACTATAGCATCATAAATTCATTTAAAATTTATTAAGACTTGTTTTATTGCCCAGTATGTCTATTTCAGTTGAAATTCCATATACATTTGAATAAAAAGTATATTCCACAGTGATGGGATGTGATCCCTATCCAATTAATTCAGTCAGTCTGGACAAGTTCTTCTATATCCTAACTGAAATTTTTCCATTTGTTGTATCAGTTACTGAGAGATGGGTGTTAAAACTCTCCAAAGATGTGGATTTGTCTTTTTATTTATTTATTTATTTTTGTTTACATCTCTATGTGTATTTCCTTCATGTATTACAATGCAATTTTATTTGGTACATATTGGTATAGCATTATTACTTCTTGATGAATTTGCCTATCATAATGACCTATGTGTCTTTGTGTCTGATACAATGTCTATCCTAAAGTCTATTTCATCTGATATTAATGTAGCTGATACGCATATCAACTTTCTCATGCTGATTGTTTGCAAGGTACATCTGTCTCCATCCTTTACCACACGATCTGTCTTTATATCTATTTAAAGTGCATTATTGAAAAGTGAATAACAAATGTAACAAGAATCCAGATGAAGAGAGAAAAATCACCAGTATTCCAGAGATTGACCTGCAAAGTCCTGTCCAGCCACCATCAATAAAGAGAACTCATTAACCTGACTTCTAAGATCATAAACAGCTTTGCTGTTTTTGAAATGTATATATATGAAGCCACACAGTACATATTCTTTGGTCTGTAGTTCAGCACTCTGTGGGATTCGCTCATGTACTACATGATGCTGCAGTTTATTAGTTGACATAGTTGTATCTAACTTATGGTATGAATACTACCACAATATAGCTTCATCTTCACCGTTATTTTGGTGATTGTTTTCAAATTTCGAGCTATGTGAAGAGTCCCCAAACAGACACATTTCCATGTATCTTTTAGTATGTAAAATACGTGTATTTATGTCAGGTATCAACTAAGTTTCCTCAAAATCTTGCAAATATTTTTTAGAATATTAATATGCATTTTGGAACAATATTTCCAAGGAGTGTGAAAGGTGCTTTTATTCCCTCCACAGGATTCCACAACACACAGGTGAGTAGTGTCTGAGGTTCAGACACCAAACTCCTCCCTGCCAAACCCACTTACCTTTGGAATTACCAAAAATAGTCACGACAGTTGGATTATGTCCAGAATGGGCCCAGTTTTCTTAGTGCTGGGTGTCCTGAGGATCCTGGGCAAATAAGAGAGGCACTAATGATGGCTAGTTTTTAATCGTGTGAATTTAGCGATAACAGAGCTGCCAGGCTGGGGTTGCTCAGACAAGACGTAGCATTATCCAGACCTCCCTGGCTACTGTCCAGACTTCTAATGGCTTTGCTTCTGCTCCTGTACTAGGCCGAGTTTTAAAATTCACAGGAAGTGCTCTTTTATGAGCTCCTCGTGTTCAGTTGTGAGACTCTCCCCAACCAGTCTCGCTCCATCCCCCTAGTTCAGCGCCAAGAGAGGGGAGTGTGAAATTCTGCCCAGCTGGAGTTTCTCTAACTACACATATCAGATGTCATTAGATGGGGAAATAAGTCCTTGGAGGCCCTAAAAGTGGGTAGAAAATTCCTACTCTGGCATTCGAGCCCCCTTGCAGTTCGGCTCCCCCATGATTTTCAACATTGTTTTCCATTGGTTCCAATGTGCCTTTTTCTGACACAGACATGCTTCTCTCCTGGCTACTTCCCATCTGCCAAAGACACATTCCCACCTCTCTGATTGCCCCACGCTTCCTCTATCCATTCCTTGGTGGGATGTGTTGTAGCAACTACCTCCTATTCTATTTAGCTTACTTTGCTCACTATGTGTACACTTACACCAATATGCTTGAGGTACTCTGCTGAATGGGCTTGGGAAATAAAGATGAGAAAACATGTTCTTGCTTTCAAGAAACTTTTATTTTCATGTGGGGGGACTACGTAGGAGGGGTAATGATAATCTCTATGAGTAGTGAAGGAAAATACCTAGATATTATCAAGACTACTCAGTGTATCTGTCTAGATTAGGGCTAACTGCAAATCTGGAAGACAGAAGAGACTGTATAATTTTCAGGGCAAATTGCAATAAAGGAAAATGAGGGGCTTCTTGTTAAAAAAAAATATGTTAGAATTTATAGATGGTGACAACAGTGGATTAACCCAAGGACCGGGCCCTGAGCAACTGTGCTCGTGTTCGTGAAGCCAGCCTCACTGTTAGAGACAAATTCAAGAAGGTAAAATTCAGAGACTGCAGCAGGCATCTGCCCATCCTGGGAATAATTTAGACAATCAGCCAAGATTGGGATTGAATTAGTGACAAGTAAATAGAAAACTAAGCAAACATCAACAACAAAATAAGACAACTATTGCTTTTAGGAAAAAGAAGTTGGGCCGAAAAATAAAAAGGGAAAAGTAATTGTTTATTTTAATGGCTCAGCTGTGAATACTCTCTGCATAGTATATTAGTCAGGGTTCTCCAAGGAAACAGAGCTAGTTGGAAGTATATAGAGAGGGAAGCATTTTAAGGAGTTGGACCATACAATAGTAGAGGGTGGCAGCCCAAATTTGCTGAGCTGCCTAGCAGACTAGAGAGTCAGAGAAGAGTTGGTCTTGTAGCTCAGGTCTAAAGGCAATCTGGAGTGAGCTAGGAGGAGTGTTGTGAGTTCAAGACCAGCTTGGGCTGCAACGTGAGCAAGGCTGGCCTGAACTACATAATGCGACCCTGTCTTGAAAAAAATAGGCCAGGAGTTTAGTTCAGTTGCTTAAGCATCTGCTTGGCAGTTGCGAGGTTGTGAGTTTGAGCCCCAGTACCGCAAAAATAAAACAAATAAAAGCAGTCTGGAGGCAGAATTCCTTCCTCTTAGGAAGAAGGGGAAATCCTTCAACTGATTGGTTGAGGTTCACCCACATACATTTGGGTGGGTTAACCTACTTAACTCAAAATCTACTGATTTAAATGTTAATAGCCTCTATAAAATATCCTCACGGTAAAGGCTAGACTGGCGTTTGATCAAATGTCTGGGTACCATAACCTAGACAAGTTGTCAAATAAAATTAACCATCATACATAATCATAAAAATTTGAATAAAATATTGATCTAACAGAAACTGTGACAAATCATATTGGAAGGAGGACAAGAAGTATGCATGTTGTCACGGACAAAGAAAGCTAAAACTCCTTTTCCACTCAGTTCAGGAATAGTAAAGACAAAGCCAACACATAGGAGGCAATGCAGCCATGGGAGAGGAAAGTCAGTGGCCTCATGACAAGTTAACAGTAGTAAGAAACTTGCCTCTCGAAAGGGGAAGAAATAAGGCAGCAGGGTGTGAAAAAGTATGGTTTTACATAAATACCATGCAGATAGATTTGGCTTTTTCACATGTGTGCTTCTGTAATTTTGCTTTAAATATGTAAACACTTTAAGAAGAAAAAAGAAAATACCTTCTGGGAGGAAAAGATAATCACAAAATGATAGGAATCAACCGAATGCTGATGCAGCACAGGACCCTGGTTATAAAAGTGAGGAAAGGCCCCCTGGGGACTGGCAAGAGAGGCAGGAAGACCCCTGCAGCTCACCCACGTTGAGTGAGGCTCCACAAGGAAAAGTGCGAAGTGCAGGCTGGGTAGATGCCTTTCATATGGGACCCGTACTCCATGCATTTCATTGTATTCCTACCCAGAAACTTATGGGGGCACTGTTCCAGTCTCCCCTCATCCCTGTCATCTCTCTGCATCCTTCCGAGGGCGCTCTTTTTCCCTCTGACCCCCTTCGGGATGTGACAGACACGCAACACCCAGCAGACTGTCTAATAAGTAAACCTTTTTGCCTGACAAGATCTCATATGTGTTGGGGTCAGGAACCTGCCTGGTGTCAATAATAACCATAGTAACTGTTTATTGAGCACCTATTCCAATCTGACCTAGGGTTGGTACCCTGAATCTTACAGTTTCCTGGGAGTGTAGTGTTGTTATTATCTCTGCTTTCTGGGTGCAGAATTTGAGGCATGAAGATTTGAAGTGACTTTCTGGCTTAGGGAGTGACAGGTAGGTTTCAGAGTCAAATCTCTCTAACTCTAAAACCCATGTTTTTAACCTCTCTGTGATACTCTTTCTCGCCACCTCAGATTTCCCACCTTACTATATATGTTTAGGATAGTATCAAGCACATAGTAGGTCCATGGAAAATGATGGGGGGGTAAACACATTGCCCATGATCTGGAAGATGTCTCCCTGCCTCCTCCCAGAAGCATGCAGCTGAGTCTCCCTAACCAAGCTGAGCTGTCATGCGACGGAACACAGCTCTTCTGACCCTACGTGTACATCTGATGACAGCTCACTGTGTGTAAACAGATGTCATGTTCAAATCACTCTTGCTTCCTGACACCTTATTTTAAAACAGTAATTATGTGTTCAGTCTCAAATATTCCAACCTATGTAAATTATCTATCTCCACCCTCTTCACCAAGTTTTAATTTTTTAATATCAATTAAGGTTTTTTTTTTCCCTAAGGAAGTCACAGCAGGAGACTCATACAATGAGGCCAAAACAAAGAGAGGAGCACCTTTGCAGCAAGTGGGAGAGAATAGGATGATCAGGCAATACCAGTCCGAGGATGTGGGAAGCAAAGGTGACTGAAAATACGCAGGCAAGCCAGCTAGTCAAGAGGAGGGAAGGAGGAGCAGAACACCATACAGAATGTTCAGGCTGGCTCAGATACAGTGACAGGGACAACTCTAGAAGGACTAGGCATGAAACTGTTGAGGGAAACCAAGGTGTGGTTTCTCAGTTACTCTCTCATTCCCAAGGACTTAGAGATTTGGGCCTGTCCATCTGAATTCCTCAGTAGCTCTCTTAATGCATTTCTCCTGCTATAACAAAATACCTGAGACAGACAGATTTATAAAGAAGAGGTATGTGTTCTTCGTGGTTCTGAAGATCGGGAAGTCCAAGATCAAGATGCTCACTTCCAGTGTGTGAGGAGGGGTGCCCTCTGCTTCCAAGATGGCGTCTCTTTGCTGGGTCCTGTGGAGGAGAGAGAGGTATGATCACATGGCAGAGGGAGAAGGAGCAAGTAGTCACTCCCTCTAACTAGGGGCCCTTGGATCAGGATGCTATCCCATATTGTTATTTTAATCACACCCCCCTCCCAAAGGCAAGCTCTAACACTACTGCAGTGGGGCCTAATATATATATATATATATATATATATATATATATATATATATATTCCTCTCTCTGCCCACACCCTGTCATCTGTCCAGTAATCAAGCTTTCCACCACAGGGATGCTTCCCATTCCCACGCCCCACCCTCCCTCCTGGCTGACACCTTCATAAGGCTGCTCTCAAACACACGCTGTCCCCACCATCTGCCCCCTCAGTTCGCTATGGGAAAGCCCGGGAGGCACCGTGCCCAGAGCTCTCTCACTGCAAATGCTGCTGGCCCTGCTGTGGGGAGGGACCCATTACTCACCGCAGCACCCTCTCTTCCCAGTAGGTCTGCGGCCTGTAATTTGGGAGCCATTATAATAAGGTATTATCTTAAATGACCTCGCTGCTTTTGTCAGAACCATTAACTCACTGGACTCTTGACAACTAACTTGTCTTGTCTTTTCTTTTTTTTTTTAACAGAGTGAGAATACTAAACAGCTTACAACAGAAGCCTTCTGTGAATGCTTTATTATTTGTAAATTGTGTGCCACCTACACATCCTTCACAGCAAAACCGTTTATAATAAATATTTTCTCAAAAAGAATCATCCTTCGAAGCTGAGCCACTTTGCAGCCCTCCACAGAGAAATGAAGTATCCAGGACTCTCCCAGACGACCACGGAATGTCTTCCAGGTACCGATGAGACAGCTGGATAAACGTCCCCTCCCTTACCCTGACAAGGACCCGGCCCAGAGCCAGCCTTCTCCACCCCACACTGGCAATGAGAAAGCCATTAGCACCTCATAAGCCTCTCTCTGTGCCTGGAAACCAGGCCTGGGTGTAGTGCTTTGACCAGGCCAGCCCAGCCCATTCCCTCCCACATTCCTGGACAGAAATGGGAGAGAACCTGCTAAAAGCCTGAGAGGCAGGTAACTGATATCTGCTGTGGGAACTCTGTCTCACTCTCCGCCCCACAGTGCTGCAACGCCAAGGCTGGACTTTCCTCTAAGTCTCCCATGGAGGCACAGTGGCCTCTATTGTTCTTGCCTGGCAAGGAAGGCTTCCAAAGTGCACAGAGTAGGCTGCAGTACCAAAGCATCACCTCACGGTTCTGCTCAGCTCAATTTTGTCTTCACAAAGAGCTACTTTAAAGGTTTGGCAGATTCCAAGTTGTCCTGGGACCGGGGAAATGCAGATATGCACCTCCAAAGCCTCCTCTTTCTACCTGCGCTCCCATCTAGGATCTATCTGAGAGAGCTACCAACATATCAAGGCCTCAGCTGAGCCTGGAAGAGCCAGAATGATATGTGGCCCATTTTCGCTCTTGGGTCACCTCAGCAGCTTAGCTGATGGGAAACACAGAGCCCATCCTGATCCATGGGAAACTTGTGAGGAAACTTCAAGTCCTGGTAACTAAGACAGAGCTACATGATGTCTTTATCAACACACTGACTTGTCATCAGTATTTGTTCCCTGGGCACTGGACATGCAATGGTGAGCAAGGATTTTATTCCTCTTCATGGACATTATAGTCAATAAGAATCAAATAATCAAACAGTTAAAGTATTCAGAATCATCATGGTGCTAAGCATCATGAAGGTGTGCTATGAGGATTGTAAAATGTGTCCAGCATTGAGCCCGTTGTGCTCCCGCTACTCCTGTTTGTCAAAGGAACTGCAACTGATATGCTACGATGACTTCAATGCTCTGAGTGACAATGGGAGTCCTCTTCCCAGATCCTATTCACATAACTGTGGTGACAACTGGCTCATCAATCCTTCTGCCCACGAGCATGGTAGAAAA
Organism: Dasyprocta punctata; assembly: GCA_004363535.1. Classification (NCBI taxonomy): domain Eukaryota; kingdom Metazoa; phylum Chordata; class Mammalia; order Rodentia; family Dasyproctidae; genus Dasyprocta; species Dasyprocta punctata. The sequence continues at coordinate 31,446 of RJWM01002595.1, read as the reverse complement.
GGCCAGGTGATGCCCACTGTCCCAGCCACTGAACTCTATGAGTGACTCAAAACAGGGCTCTGGTTGGCCACAGGAACCAATTAGAATGTGCATATTGGATCCAATAACTATCAATCCTGCCATCTGAAATTTCAGCTTCAATCTTTGGTTGCATATTAATCCCCTGAGAAGTGCAAGGGTAAAACAACAAGAACCCCCAGTCTCCAGGCTGGCCAATTATTGCCTATTCCTCAGGATTGAATGAGAACCAGCCATCACTGTGTTTTCACCTCTTCCTAGGGGATCCTAATATCCAGCCATACTTGAGAACATCTGAATGTTATTCACATCACTAACACGATTTAAGTAAGGTGGTTCAACCTGGCCCTCCAATGCTACTACTAACTTCTGGATTTAGGCCACAAATGAGAGGCCTGACAGTAACAAAGAATGATAGACACAGAAAAGGATAAAGGAGATCTATGTATAAAGACCTTTTAGATGCAGATGCATCATTTTAAAATTGCGGAGTACTAATAGCATTTAAAAGCCACCTTATGTTGAAAACAAAACATCAGAGTCTTCCAAAGTGTAAAGGACCTTAGATGTCACCTAACACCAGTTCAAGTGGTCACATTTAATAGGCAGGAGTTGAGAATCAAAAAGAATGGGAGTTACATAGTAATTAATGGAGGAACCAAGAATAAAGCCAGATGGTCTGCTCTGCTGGGCCAGGGGTGAAACTTGGAAGCACCACTACCTGCTGACCACCAATCCCAAAGCTCAAAGCAGCCTTTCCCCTGATTCTTCCCATCTCCATGATGCACTTTCTCACAGGACTGCCCATGATAGATGCAATCTGGTGTTTGCAGTCTTCTGCAAGGGCATGGCTTCCTACCTTGCAAACACTTGTGTTTGTTGGCAACTGCTCCTTATCTGCCCCAGTGAGATTATTATTGGTCTACCAACCTCTCAGCCACTGGACCACCTGCTTCCCCAAACACTACCCCAGCCCGTGATGGCTTCTACCCAGTAACTTGCAACCATCAGCCGTTATCTCCTTAAAAGAGGTATCACTCTGACTGTCTCAAGTTTAAATAAAACATGAAATCCATTTTCAAAGAGATCAAGACAGTTCAAGAGCTAGGGAGAATGGACCTCAAATGCCAGAAAAGGCTAGGTGGAGAATATACCTTGAATGCCTGAAAGGGGTGGATCAGTACTATAGGAGTAATTTCTGGGGTGGATGGGGTTTGCAGAGTTTCTCTGTGACTTCCAGGTAGCCTCAAACTCCAGTATCTTCCATTGTCATTCACAGCCTTAGACCTAGGAGAACTGGGTCCCAAGATGGTTTTGTCATGTTCCCATCTCACAGCCCAGCACACACCATTTAACCTTGATAAGCATCTTTATCTTCATCTATAAAAGAGTAGGTTAAGGAGGGTGATCCCCAAGGTCCTTCCCCAAACACCACATTTTCTACTTCCAAAAATCCAAACAGTCTGTGTGTTCACTTGCTATATCCACACATTTACAATATCATTATGTTAATATTTACAGGGGGGGCATGCAACAGAATTTTAGCAGCAGATTTAGTGGATCCCAATGATTTTTCTGACCTCCCTGTTCCAACCAGCCCTGTCCTCAGGGACCACTTGTTTTTCCCGCAGTCTTTGAACCTCTCACAGGCCTGCTCATTATTTTGTTGTCTGAAGTTAGGCAGGAAGATTTCTGTGATTAATTAAGCAAAAGGCCCTGGTGCTGGTTGTGCAAGAACCATCAGATAATCACGCCTTTGGGGTGCTTGCCAGGCCCGGGGAGCAGCCAGGCTGGGGTCCTTAGAGGGTTGATTAACTCTGGGATTCTCGGGCCTGCCCTAGACACGTGGCTGCCTGAGACACTGTCCCACTTTATAGAAATACAAATTCAACTTTCAGGGTCACAAGGCCTGGAAGGTCAAGGTTATAAAATTCTGCCACTCCAGTGGACCCAACGTTTTTGTGATGGGGGGAGGAGCAAATGGGGTTGGCTTTTTGAGTCAGGGACTCACTTTGTAGTGCAGGCCGGCCTCAAACTCACAGTGATCCTCCTGCCTCAGCCTCCAGAGTGATGAGATTACTGGTGTGTGTCACCACCCCTGGCTGAAGGACCCAATTATTTTGACCTCAGGGACCATTAAGCCAAAAGCGTTTCAAAGGAGGATTTTCTGAGGAGTCACAGAGTTACTGTGGCACTGCAAAGCACTGGGTTCTGGGGAACAAATGAGAGTCAGTTGATGGGGCCCCAGCTCAATTTAGCTCAGCTTTGACCTGAGTCTTCACTTCCTGATCCTACTATAACAAAGTAGCACAATCTGGATAGCTTAAAATGACAGAAATGTATTCACTTGCACTTCTGGATGCTAGAAGTCAAAAATTAAGTCATTAGTTGCGCTGATTCCTCCTGGAGGCTTCTAAGAGAAAATCTGCTCTGTGCCTCTCTTCTAGCTGGTGGTGATTACTGGTAGCCCTAGCTCATGGGTGATTTATCCCAGTCTCAGCCTCTGTCTCCACCTGGCTTTCTCCCCTGTACATCATCTCTATTCATGTTTCCCTTTCCTTATGCAGTTACCACATTCTCTCATACATGGGTTAGGACTTGAACATATCTTTTTGGAAGACCCATTCAACCCTCAATAACCTGCCTTTTATATTGAGCATTTGCATAAGATTTTATTTAAAGAAAGTCAGTTCACAAAGCAAATAAAGTTAGGAATGAGGGTGTGAAATATTAGAAGGATCATGGCTGAAATCTTCTGGCTTCAGAATCCTCATTGCACTTGGTTTGCCAGCCTCCCCTTTACTCTGGGCACAAAATTGGGCAGGAGGCTGTGGATTATCTTCAGTGCATCTCTGATATCTTATCCCCGCAGCTGAGCTTGGTGTTTAAGTCAGGATTCAATCAGAGGTGCACAGTCTGGTAAGAGTGAGTCAAGCAGTCTCTGTAAGTCTATGGACCTCTTGCCAAGAAGACAGCAAGACAGACAGTCAGGAAAGGGGAATGATGAAGTGTGGGCTGGGGACAGTAAGAACAAACCAGAATCCAGGGACAGGAGCTGGAGCCCACAAGGAAAGAACAAAAGCAATGCAGCTGTTATGATTTCCAGTGTTGTTTGGATCCTGCAGAAGTCAAGACCCTTTGTCAAGGGGCTAAACAAACACCCTGGCCCAGGATTGAGAGATGCTGAAGGAAAATCCAGGGAAAGTGGGAGCAATGGCTGCCTGTGGCTTCACACTAAGGACACAAGTCAGAAGTAAGTGACAATGACTTTGAACTGCAAAATGTGGCCCAGCCTAACTGGAAACATGAAGGAAAAGGAAGTGGGAGGAATGTAATTCAGCCCAGCTAAGTTGACCCTGTTCAAAGCCACCACCTCTCATTAAAACCTTCCTATGTCCAATACTTCAAATTCATTCATCTGAGACCAGGGAAGAGGTGTTACTCATCTTCATACCTTCGCTTGTTCAGAGAATTGGATATTAGGTGGTCAAAAAATGAGAAATGAATTGAACAGACCTGAACCACAAGGAGGCACACCTCCAAGAAAAATCCCAAAATAACCCTGGCCCTTCAACCAGACTAGGTTGAATAAACATGTATTGAGTACCAACTGTGTGCTAAGAACTGTGCTATCACAGACACTGCCTCTTTAATTCTATGGCAATGCAGTGGGAAAGGTGCATGGATCTTTCTCTTCAGACACACACACACACACACACACGCACACCAAGATTTAGAAAGTTAAATCACTTGTTTGAGGCTGCATATTTAGACAACAGTAAGCTTAAATTTAGATTTAAATCTTCTGAAGCCTTATCCACTTCTGGCCTAAGGCTGGCTAAGGACACTATGCCTTCAGTCCTGCTTTCAAGCAATATTAAAAATATCAGTAGCATAGCTCACAGAGGAGAAAATCTAATTTGACTTTGAAAGGCTGGACCCAGCTCTCAGTGTTGCTCTGGCAAAAGTGGAAATTGTGGTGCCAGAGGCAATTAACCCTGAGTAATAGCACTTTTAGCAAGCAGAATAGGCCCCACACTACAGCCAGAATGACTGTTTCTAGGGGAAAATGATGAACTTGCGCATGAGTGCTGCTACCCCTCCACATTCTTCATACCTGGCTATGACCCTCCATGTAGCAATCTGTTTACTTAGTTAACTAATGAGAGGAAGTGATCTAGAGGACTTTCACCAGAGAGAGGAGAGAAACAGCCAATGGAGGGGAACAAGATAGAATGGAGGGGCCTGGGAATAAAGAGCCAGAAAAACAGCCCTGTCCCTTTGGGAAGGCCTCAAGGTAGAGATATTGCTAGATTTAGGACACAGAATCAAGATCGGTCTTCATGAGTTGCATGGGTTAGGAAGGGGATCTAAAATAGTGGTTCCAAAAAAAAAAAAAAAAAAAAACAACTCACATCTTATTCCCTGTAGCAAAGCAAAAGATAGGAAATTATCAGGAAGCTCTGGCTTGGGGACATCTTCAGAGTATCTATGAAATTAGCAGTTAGAGATCTTAAAATAATTTTAGTTAGGGGGACATTATAAACAGAGTGGACCTGTCCGAATCATAAAATTATTTATGAGCCCTTTCTCTGAGTCCCTCTGTATCAAATCCCAATATGATTCTCCATCTAGAAGATGATGCCGAGATAGAAAGCGCAAATACTATTTTTGGAGACTAACAGACTGCTTAGGTACATAAAGATAGAGTAGCCCCAGAGAAATGGAGATGGGTCGAGGGAGTGTTGTAAGTATTTTTAATCCTGTCATATATGAAACCTAACCAAAGTGAAGATGGTCTATCAGTAGAATGGCTATCAATGAAAGTTAAATCACAAGGCAAGTCATGTTTGTTACGAATAAAAGCCACTCGTTCAAAATTATAAGCAGTCTTCAGTTTTGTGGTATAGTGATTAAAGGATGGGCTTTCAAATTCTAGGTTTTCTACTTATTGACTATGATCTTAGGCAGGTTTCCTAATCTCTAAAAAATGCATTTTGCCCATCTATAGTCATGGAGAATACTACCTATATCACAGAGAGATGATGTGTAAAAAATCCAAAGCAATGCTTTCCTCCTGTCAATTGGTCAAGCCAACCAATGGAGACTCCATACTACAAAGACGCACTGAATATTCTTACGAAAGAATCGAAGAGCTGACTCTCCTGTGCTTCAAAGCCAAGGGGAGAGAGGCTGACCCAAAACACAAGACTCACAGTACAACTTTCATGAAATACTAAATTTAGTTTTTGAAATAAAGGTATGAAATAACTTTTGTAAGTAAGGCAAAATTTAATATCATATTGAAATCAACAGGTGAAACTTTAAGAAAGCAGGAATCTCAATCCATTTATTCATTTCTGCATCTCCAATACCTTAAATATAAATAACATATATAAATAAGTTATACATATGAATAATATATGAGTTATATATACATATATATATACAAACTTTCAGTTAAAGAAATAGGGACTTAAAGCAATTAATTGAGGTTTCCTGAGAAAACAGGGAATTTAAACTTAAAGTTCTAGCTTAGTGATCATGTTTGCTGTGTGGGTATGAAAACAACAGAAAAAGAAAGAGAAAAATAATTAGAAAACGCACGTTGTCAAAAATAGGCAGTTGTTATAATAAACATAAATGATTAAAATCAAAAATCAGATACACAGCTTCTGCTTCCTGGCAGGATATACTAGATTTTAACAAGTCATCCCTCTTGCTGCTCCCACTCGAAAAAAATGAATATATTTTAAAAATCATATTTTGAGCTATAGAAGTAGATTAGATGAACCAAAATTTCAAAGGAGAAAGAGCCCTTCCTAGAGAAGCTGAGATCACCACCTGTTTTTTTTCCCCAGGGGCATTTTCTGAGCCTGGAGACAGGCTGAGGACTGATTGGATTCTTCATAGAAGGGCTGGCTGTTCTAGGGAATAGGAACCAAAGAGCTTTCTGATGGTTTTCTAAACTTATGTGACACATTTGTAATTAGAGAAGCCCTAAGGTTGCTACCAGTTTACTGAGAAGGCACCAAAGATGTGATGGCTCTTACCTAAAGCTGAAACCAAGCTCAACCCAGCACACTCCCCCAGGATATTGATGTGTGATCATCCTCTTTTCCTGTCTGCATAAGAGCAATGGATAAACCTCCTCTACTGGAAAATAACATCTATGATAATTATCATGATGTTTTACATATTTTAAGCAAAAATTATGTAACAAGCAAAAATTGTGAAAACAAGTTAAAAAGCTTAATCAACAAACAAGAGAATAAGCACAATTCACATGTTGAAGTTAGCAGTGTCTTTAAAATACTTACTATAAGTATGTTAAAGATAACAATCTAGGATCAAGATGATAAATGAAGGAAGGAAGTATTATAACAGAATTAATATTTTATTTTTAAGTAAAAACTGACTCATAGACTGAAGTAAGGACAAAAAGGCTAAAATTCACAATAAAAAGAGACAAAGTGAAAAAAACACCACCAGGAAAAAAATAAACCAAAAGACAGCTGGGGCCAATAGCACAATGGACTATAAGTCTGACTATGGGTTATAATATCAAAGAATAAACCAAAGAAATATGCAATAGAAATATTCATATTGATGTTTACTAAGAAAATTAGAAATTAATAAAAACATCAAAGTGAATAAAATGAAATGTTATAGGCAAGGAAATAACAGAACAAGAAACTGTAACTTTAAAAATCATAAATACCCTTAACAAAATAGCCCTGAATTATACTAAGAAATTAATAAACCAAATATTTTACTTGGAGATTTAATACAACCACTCAGAAACTAATAAACCAACCAGATTAAAATATAACCAAAGACACATATTTGTGTAGCAAAAATCAATACTCCAAATTATTAATTTATATACAAATAAATAGATATAGATTTTTACACCAAGAAAATGAGAAATTCATGTGCTTTGATTTATACATGGGAAATTAACAATAACTGAGCATATACCAAACAACTAAAGAAACTTTACCAACATTCAAAGAATAAGGATTACACAGGTTATGGCCTCAATATGCAATGCAGTAAAAATTAACATTTAACAAAATAACCAATATAATATTTTATATTTATAACATATACTCTCTCTCTCTTTCTCTCTCTCTCTCGTATTCAAAGAATAAGTAGGAAAGTTGCACTGCTATCAGAACAGAGTGGCATTAGTGAAACACAGATCAAATAGTCCTTAGAAGAATTTTTACAGCTTTTAATACACCTACTACAAAGCAAATAAGTGGAAAAAATGAGATCAGCAATGAAATAAATGATTCAGAAAATATTAGCAGTATAAAGTCAAAGAAAGAAAAGGATAGGAAATAATGATAGGAACAAAAACTAGAACAAATGAAGAGAAGATGAAGAAAAAATAGTTGTTTTTCCTACAAATTAAATTTCACTGACAAAACTAATGAAGTTCAAGTAGAGCATCAAATAAGAAATCTCAAATAAAATGGGAAAACTGGCTAACTATAGAGGAGGAGGAAAAAAGGCAAAAATAATTCCAGCAATTTATCAATGTTCCTAATTCAGAGAGGCATATTTGGCCAATTCATAGTCTTCTGCCAATCCCAGGGCACTCTCTGCACCTCCAAGTCCCCTTCCCAGGGCTCATGAGAACTCCCGAGCCTCCTGCTTTCCACAAGCGGAACACAGGGACCAGTCTTCCCAGCTGTGCTTACCTGTGTGCCCCTCCTCTGTCCCACAGATGCTGCTGCAGGGCGAATCCCTACCACGCTGGAAGGACTTTTGAGAAAGTCTCTTAAGAGTCCCTTTCAAAGATGCCTAAAGAAAGTGCTATGTGTGTTGGGGTTCTCAGGGACAAATCTGGGTGTTTCTATAGCCACGTTCTCCACTCTGAGGCTGGGCATTGTGGGGTGTGTAGACAAATGAGAAATTAGAAAGCATTTCCTATTTTTCTTCACCCCCACACAGCCATCCAGATGGAAGAAGTCTTCCCTCTCCTTCTTTCTGTCAGGTCTACACTCTCCTAGATGAACTACAATCTAATCCACCAGGCCTATTTCTTCTTATACTAAAGGATTAGATATGGGAAGTTAGAAAACTTTTTCTGTCTTTATGAATTGTACTTCTGTTTCCTTGTTCCATTTCTGGAGCCAACTGTTACCTATTCGAATGCCTGCTGTAAGAAGACTAACTATACCATCCCATTGTTCTCCTGAAAGCCACATAAATGGTACAGGTGTACTAGAAGAAAGAAATCATGGGCAATGGAAATGAAAAAGAAAATCACATTCACATTTTTTAATAAAGTTTTTTTGATGGACTAATAGAGATTAGTATAGTTATGTATCTGGGGTATATATATGTATATATGTTTATATATACATATAATCTTCTTAACTAGTATAAATTTCCTATTATCTTGTTTTGAAATTCTGTATCATCATTTTTATTCTTTTGTTGTTGTTGTTGTTGTTTTGTTTTTAAAATAAAAAATATAAAAAAATTAAAGTTCTAAAAATTACAATGCAGTTAAGCATTGGTTTGAAGAAATTTTTATAATGAGTTTTAAGATTTCTACTTATCTTTATTTTTAATCTTCCCTTGGTAAGTTTTAGTTTCTATTCAACAAAGGAAACTATCACTTTTAGCATGCTGTTTCTTTTCTTCTACATGTAATTTGTTTCTTCCTCAAATTCATTCTTCATTAAATCTTCACCAGGAGCATCTATGAATATCAAGTCTCTCTCTCTCTCTCTCTCTCTCTCTCTCTCTCTCTCTCTCTCCCTCTCTCCCCCTCTCCCTCTCTTTCCCTCTCTCTCTTCCCCCCTCTCTCTCCCTCTCTCTCTCTCCCTCTCTCTCTCCCTCTGTCTCTTTCTGTATTTTTCTTAACAGTACTTTTATGCATTTTCAAGTGGTAGTCAGATGTGTATAGAACTTTATGATGATGCAAATTTTCTCAGTATTTTGAAAATAATATTTCATTATGTTTGGTTTCATTTTTACAGTTGAAGCTTTTGATGCTCAATTGTTACTTTCAATGCCTTTTCTTCATGATTGCTTTTTAAATCTCCATCTTGTTTTTATGGTCCCCTATTGTATTACCACAAGGCTAAGTTGATTTGTGCCTACTTACTCAAGTGAGATTTTATATACAAGGTTCTGTGTCTTTCTTTCATCAGTACTGGACAGTTTTGCTGTTATCTCTTTGGACTTTGCTACTGATATTTTTCTGGTTCTCTCTTTCTTGAATACTTACTAGTTTTCTGTTGTGTTTCTTAATTACATCTCTTAAATATTTCTTGGTACATTCCAGCTCTTTCTCTTTGAATATTTTGTATTCATATGGTGTTTTTACTGCCAATGTAGTTTTTGATGCCAAGGATAATATTTTTTATGTCTTTAAGTAAAAATGCATACTTTTTTAAAGCAACCTAATTTTTATTATTATTATTTGAAGTATATTCAGTATTATTTTTTGAAGTCTAGTAGTTATAACTATTTCTATTAAGCATACTTTCGTAGTCGTTATTTTAGCCTTTCTATTGGCTTCTGTAGTGTGTGTGTGTGTGTGTATGTACATATTTTGAATCGTGAGGTCATCTTCCATGACTTTGATAGCAATGCCGTGTAGCCTGAATGTGAAAGTATTTCCTTTTTGAGAAATGTTGAGTTTTCTTTATTCTTTGCCAGGTCTCATAGAGATGTTAGTTAGTGAATAATTTCTCAGTGCCATAGTTTCAGGCCTCGTGAGTAATACAAATGTAAACCCCAGGTCTACTTTTGAAACAAAATCAGTATTTACATTTTTTAAGGGTGAATTTTCTTCTTGTGCAGATAATCAGACAGTGTGCGCCTGTCCGTGCGACCTTTGTCAGTATTAATTTTTTTTTCTAGTTTGCTTCTTGTACTATGGTCTCTGCTTTATACAAGATGCTGTTTTTGCTTTAACTTTCCTAAGTGTAAACCCCCACTGCCTGGGAGTGCAAGCGCATTAGAGACTAAACCTATAGATTAAGGGCCTGTAACTCTAAATTCACTCACATACTACAGGGCAGCAATAGCATTAAGTCACTCAGTTGTCACTAACTTTGAGTTTTTTTGTCTTGTTTGGCTTCCAGAGATTAGATGAGAATTTACATTTTTCCCTTATATTTTATTCAGTATTTGTGAGTGTTTGAAGTAGAAGAGATTTCAAGAATCTTGGTTAGCATCTCGCTGGAAGTAGAAGCCCACATTATTTTCTTAATGAAAGTTTTATACATTTCTTGCTAAGTGTATTTCTATTTATTTGCTTGCTTTAATAGTCATTTATTTGTTTTGAGGAGTAGGATTATTTCCATTATTATTTTTTTTCTTTAGTGCTGATATATAGGAAAGTGTCCAGATTTTATAAATGTTTTAAACATTTAACAATATTGAATACAATAAATTCAAATACATTATCAAGTGACAGCCAAGAAGATTGATGTATTTAATATAAATATGATGCTGTGTATTCAATTTTTTGGTTTTACATTGTGCCTCCAGAACATGAGTAAACATATCTTAAAATAATTAAGATATTATCTTTACTTTTAGCATCTTTGCTTCTATTTTTGTGGTTTTCCATGTTACTTGTTGAGAGAGTACCTTTATCTTTTTGCTTTAACTTTCCTAAGTGTAAACCCCCACTGCCTGGGAGTGCAAGAGCATTAGAGACTAAATCTATGGATTAAGGGCCTGTAACTCTAAATTCACTCACATACTACAGGGCAGCAATAGCATGAATTCTTCTAGCCCCAGTGAAGAAAGTTTAGAGTTTGAGAATGACAGTTAACCATCCTTGCACTTTCATTATAGATTTTATTTTAGTCTTAACACAGTGTTTCTTAAAACATATTACTGGATTATTTGTCAGATATTTTGTTTGAAACTTTTAAAACTTATAAACGATTTTCTTGAGATAGAATCAGATATTCGCTATCATTTTCCTCTCCTTCCTTCCAACTTGCATACCTATTTCCAAGCTTGCTTGCTTGCTTTTGGTCTTTATTATATTTAAAGGGCTTTCAACAGTGCTTGACCAGAGTAGGTTCATCAATATACACTTCTGCCCTCCTGTCTTTCTTTATGTGTGAGGTTTTGTCTTTTAAATTTCTAATTTAATATAGACAATATTGAAATTTCTTACATTTTACTATATTACAGAGCAATTTTTGTGACAGATTTTTTACAATAAGAAGTACAACTAGAAAAATTACATTGGCCTACTGCTTTTAAAACTTCGACATTTAAAATTTTATCCTTGGTCAATTTTATTTAGAATTTTTTTTTTAACCTCTTGATTTACTTTCTGGTGATGTATATTTTTCTGAATTTATTTTTTACTATCAAATGACAGTTTATATATTATTCATTGTAAATCAAGTTTGGTAAATTTTTCTGCCAGCTTGCCTTTTATCATCATGAATGTTTTCTGTCTGAAACTTTCAAGTCTTGGGATTGGTTGGTTGTATTTTTTTTGCAGTGCTGGCTTTTAAACCCAAGGCCTTGCATCTCCTAGCAAACACTCTTAACATTGAGCTACATTCCCAGCCTCTCTCTTTGTATAATCTGAAGTTTGGTTGACAGGTATTTTTTTTAAAAAAAAAAAAAAACCTATTTAAATAAATATATAATTTTCAGCCAATCTTTTCTTGAATTATTTTGATTGTCAACATAATATAGCCTTTAATTTTCTTTTATTTGTATTTTTAGCTTGCATTTTATTCGACTATTTGTTTTGCTTTGCTTGAGTCATTTTTCATATACAATCTGACTATTTTCACAATTTGAGATTGTCACTCAGTATAAACATTTAACCAATTTGCATTTGCTGTAATAATTAATGTACTGCTATCATTTTTAAAATGTTTCCTGGGATTTTCTGCACTCTGCTCAGATTTGTATTTTAATATTTGAGCTAAGAGTTATTTTATTGAATAAAACATAGTTTCTTCAATTATCAGCATTAGTAATAACCCCATATTTATTTTCTTCATAAGTAAAATGAAGTTTCACATTTTTAATTCTTCTTATTCTCTTATTTTAATCTGATTAAAAGTTATAGTTTACATTTAGTTCATTATTACTTTATTTTTACATTGTGAGACTAAATTTATCATGTCTAATGATAACCGAATTTTGTTTTATAGCAAAATCATTAACTTGATTCTGGATTTAAATTTATTTTCATAAAGTAATTTTATGGAATGTATTTCTCATTTGTAAGTACTTTGTTTTGAGTAATCCTTTGATTAGCTGGAGTAGAGTTCTTCAGAGTAGGTTTTGTGTACTTTTGAGAACCTCAAGACTCAAAGAATGTATGAGTATTGATAATTTTTATAGCATTAGCTTTTCGATTCACACATTTATTCATTTTTTATGCAACTTAATTGTTTGAGAATTTATCTCTGTGGTGATACTTTGATGAGTTCTCCTTCCCATAACTTCTTTCACAATCATCTTTGTTACGCATCTCATGCACACAATGACCTCCTGTGGTACATTGTTCCAAATGACATAAAAATCTCCCAAGCATGAACCATAATGGATAATTTGGAATATTTGGTATCAGCAAAGATCACTTAAACAAGACACCATAAAGCCACCACTTTCTGCCCATTTTATTAAGATATTTTCCTAATAAAAATAATTTTTTCATAAATAATCTTTCAAGTGTTTGAAAATATTTATGTGGTTTAGATCACATGCATGCTAGTAATAACTGTAATGTTAAGTCAGTTCAGAATAAGTCTAAATCCTGAGAGTCGTATCTTCAGAAAAAAATAAACTTATACTATGTCTTCATATAAATTTGGTAACAGGTTAGAGCAATAGGGGACTCAATAAAGGTTTTCAAAGCATAAAATATATTAATACTAGAATGTTATTATGGAACATAGAAGTGAAAGAGGGAGATGAATAATACAAAAGTTCTAGTAACTAAACAGTTTGTTTATTATTTCATTATAGACTACAGTAGATAGCAAAACCTGTTTATATTGCATTAGATACATCTTGATTAGCTAAAGCCCATTTTAAAATCCATATATTATATTCTATTAGATATATTTTGAAGAGTTAAAATTTCACTTTAAAAATATTCACGTTGTGCATCTGTGCTTTTCCTCACTATTCAATAAGAATAAAAACATATGTACATGTAAAGGCCTACATACAAAACATCATAGCAATTTGACTCATAATCATCAAAACCTAGAAACAACCTAAATGTCCTCAACTGGTAAATAAATGATGGTAAATCCATACAGTGGAATGCTGCTCAGCAATAAAGAAGCAAAAACCCCTGATATATGTAATAGTATGGATGACTGTCAAATGCATTATTCATTTTGGAGTAACCCTGGCACTAAAGGCTGTATGTTAAATTCTTCCATGTATGTTTCATTTTGGAAAAGGCAAATTCTAAAGGTATAAATCAGCATAGTGGTTGCTAAGGACTGGAGTAGAAAAAAGTTTGACTGCAAAGTACCATTTAGGAAGATGAAATTAGTCCACATCTTGATTGAGATGGTGACTACGTGATTGAATACATTGTTCAAAACCCACAAGACTATGTATCTGGAAAGGGAATTTTACTCTATACAAGCTATTTTTTCAACAAAGCTAACCTTCCCAAAGGCAATATTTATTTTCTTTACTATTTGAAACTATCCATAATGCAAAACTCTAATGACAAGTTAAAATATAAGGGATATTTTACATAACATTCTTTTTAGATGGTTGGCAGGTAAAAATAATAAACACCATTCAGCTTCACAAACAATGAGTATCTGATGATGTATTTCTGTTGCACTGATAGTGAATGACAACTTAGATGAATTTAGAATTTCTGATTCATGACATGGCCTTCATAATATCACAGTGATTGCTCCTTTGCCAACTGATGCTTAGTTTTATGGTGGACGAGAATGTGGTCAGGCTAATCCATTGTAGAGCACTGGATTTTGTTGGTTTTCTACTTGAATGCACTACAGAAGTACATATGCTCAAAATTCAAATTTTTAATAGAAGAAACATGTCAATTAATTTTAAAATCAATTTTACCTAGATTTCTTTTCAAATTTGAAAGTTGAAAATGATATCTTTTAAAATTATGAGATTTTTGTATTATTGTTTTAAGTCTCCCTTCTTTTTTTTTTTTTTTTTTTTTTTTTTTTTTTTTTTTTTTTTTTTTTTCTTTTCTTGGTCCTTATTTTGGAAATCTAAAATACATGTCCATTAGACTTCTTTCATCTGCCCTCCACATCTATCAACTTAGAGTTTGTTTATCTGTTTGTTTTGATCTATTAAACCTACTGTTTCCCATTTTAGAGAACATTGAAATTTGACTTGTGTATTACTCATTACACTTTCTACAAAGTTCTATTTGTCCTTTAAGGTTTTTAATACAACTTAAATTTTGCCATGGCATGTTCAGATTCCTTATCTCACCTACTTGCTTTTTAAAGTTTTGTCTTTGCTTTATCATATCAAACTGTTGCTTTATTAAAGTCTTGTGCTTTATCACACTGAATTGTATTACAAAGCAGAAAGACTAAAATGTATACTTCTGTTTCCGTTTTTCCTCTTCCTTTCCAGTGCTGTGCTCTTTTTTAAACATTGTTGATCACTTTTAATAGATGTTTTTCTTATTGTTATTTTCTGTAGTCTCATTCTTAAACTATAAAAGTTCTTTCAAGACAAAATGTTTATCAGAAGAGGAATGTTGAGTTATCCCCTTTTGATTGTCTCACTGTCCACCTGATATGGTTAGAACTTTCCTTTTAGATTGTAGGGTGTTGGTCTGATAGATGACATTTTCATGATTTGTTCAGGGACACAGCAGCCTGAGAGGCTTAGAGTAAAGGCTGTGGTCTACATATGGCTTAAATTTCCTCTGAGTTTTCATGTGTTGAAATTTAATCCCCAGTGAGGTATTAAGCGGGTGGAGATTTATCTGGACTATGGTGTTCAGAGGTGGGTTCTCTGGGAAGTAATTAGGGTTGGATGAGGTTATTACGGTGGAGCTCTCAGGATTGAATCCTGGTGTCTTGTAACACAAAAGACAGAAATCAGATGGACATATGCATGCACACGTGTGCTCCCCGTCCCTGGCAATGTGCCAATTTGGAACTTTCCTACTTAGTAGACCTCTGTCAATGAAACCTCTAGATCATTCACCTGCATAACTGTGAGCCAACACAAACTTTTTTCTTTTCTTTTCTTTTGTATAAATTTCTTCCTTCCTTTCTTTCTTTCTTTCTTTCTTTCTTTCTTTCTTTCTTTCTTTCTTTCTTTCTTTCTTCTTTCTTTCTGTGGATTAACTTGGGGCCTTTGCACTGAGTTATATCCCCAGCCCTTTTATTTATTTTTATTTTGAGACAAACTCCTGATAATTCACTAAGTTACCTAGGCTGGGCTCTAATTTGCAATCCTTCCATGCTGATATCACAGGTGTGCCCTACCATGTCCAGCTTCTTTTCTTTATACAGTAGCAGTCCTCAGGTATTACCTTATAGTAATGAAAAACAAACTAATACAGTGAAGGACCAGACCAAAGGCCCTCCCACCAAGGGAGTTATCTGCACATCCTGGAGCTGGAAGGAGTTTCAGGGCCACCAGTCCATAGTAGCCTTACTATTTGGCTAACGGTAGCAAATGTGGTAGCAGATCATGGTTTCCAAATGTCATAAACATCATCCTTGCATCAGTCACTGCCAGTCTAAGTTAGGAGGCACTCTAAGTTTCTCTGGCACTCTCTTGCCAGTCTACCATGCCACCGCTGCAGGAGGAGTTGGGGCCAGATTTTGGAGTCCTCTTTCAATCTGTCCCAGCTGGAGTATATGCAGCAGAAATTTCTCATAACTATGGATGACACTTTATCTAGTTTCTAGATACTGATTTTATTTTTATATTTTTCAACCACTAAAACATTTCTTCAATATTTAATTCAAAATTTGAAAATGGGGCCTACATTTCTCAATTTTCAAGTTCCCCATCACCCAAACATTGGCTTCCACTTTGAAGCACAGGTAAGTGAAAGATTAGGTGGAAAGGAGAAGGAAAAATCATGGCAGATGAATGCCTGGAAGCACCACTGTGTAACTCTGACAAAAATGTGATGTGCCACGTTGAAAAGAGCTACCCAGGCCCCCAACCAGGACTTCAGTCCCAGCCATGCCTCACGTGTAAAGTGCTTTCAGCGGCCTCCACTGAACTGATTTATGGGATTAGGACACTCTCCTGTCCCTCTGAAAAGCACTGACTGATTCCCACCACGCTCTGCATTCGCACAGCTGACAGCCTACCCCTGGGAAGCTGTACACTCCTGCCCTCTCTCTCTGGCCTTGTGCTCATATCTATTAAACCAACTACACAATTTTTAATTATAAATGATAAAATACCTTCAACTAATTATATACAAGCATAAGAAAATTTTGTTTCTATAAAGATAAAATTAAATGCTCTGGAAAACTTGCAGAGTTGGTATAAATACATAGTAGTGCTAGAATAAATAATAAACAAGACAACTATGTTAGATTTAGAAAGTTAAACAGAAAATCTGCGAGAATTCCTTTTCCTGATCACCTTGAAAATGTCATTAAGTTGTAAATCTACTTTAATGCAATCCAAACTAAAAATCAGAACTTGTATATTATGGAAATAATATATGCAAAAAAGTCAGAAATCCAGTTAAAGGAGTACATGCACAAGCATGGGTCATTGTCATTAAACAAGGAAATTTGCATTTGTTTTCATGGCAATTATTATTGAGATGCAAGATGAGAGAGATGAGAGTCATTCTTTCCATGTAAGCTCTTCCTTTTATGAATTCTCTAGCTCATTTATTCTTTCTGTCACTCTCTGTCCCTTCCAGCCCTCTCTAATCTGCATTGCTGTCTTCCACAGTGTCTACTACAGAGGCTGTTACCTTTGCTCTACATTTCCTTAAATGAGACCATTTCTGCCTTCTGCCTTCTTTCTTGAATCCATGAGATGATTGCTTGTTGCTATGGACACTAAACAACTCATAATGTAACATGGGTAGTAGACTACTGACCATGTGGTCTTCGAGGAACTGCGAGCTCAATCAAAGGCCACAGGCAGGTTCTCATGAAATACTGTCAAGCTAGATTCAGCTGCTTCTGTAATTCATAGCCCAGCTCTCCTATTCTGACCTCCATTAGACCTTCATCTTTTCACCAATATGGGAAATTCACGGCTGAGAATTTTGCAGAACAGAGAAGAAACACATGCTAGACCATGAAATAAAAATAGGAGTTCGATTTTTAAAAAAAAAAGTCTATCCAAGTATGTTGACTTACAAAAAATTCATTTTTACTTCACAAAGACAATTTTGATGGTATGGTTAAGCCTGACAGAAGATGTCCTGAAAACACTGCTTCCTCCCCCACCACAATGACCTTAATTGGTAGTATGGTCTATCCTAACTCTAGAACCCAAATACATGGTTTCCCAGTTGAGATGTATAGTATTGTAGAAAAAGCCTAGAACATGGAACAAGATGAACTTTAAAAACCCTTGGAGCAGTTCTTTTGCTTCTCTCACATACTGTTTTCTCACCTATGAAATGTACAGGGTTGTTGTGAGAAGTGAATGAGATTACATATGTATGATGCTTAGTTAATCGGTTTAAGTGCCCAAGCAAATACGCAACAGATGTGGGGAAGATTTTCTTCTCTCTAATATCAGTACTGCTATTGTGATTAAATGCTGAGGGTCATTGCACATAGACAGGTACAGACAATGCACACAGACACTTTAACATGGACAAGTATTTATACAGACGAATGCCTAGCCATTGAGTTCACGTTATGGCTTAACCTGTGTTACGTGGCGGTATCTAACCTGATCATGGATCCTAAGAGTTTGCCCTTCAGCTTATTTCAAGGATCTAGGGATGGTTCAATGGAACTATGAAATGGGATTTTTCCCTTTCCATTACACAACTTACATACAAATGATGCCCCAGAGGAAAAATAAAGATCATTCTCCAGTCAAAGGCATCTGAGTAACTCTACCAACTTGCTAAAAGATTCCAGACCACTGCTCTCTCTTCCCTCTCTCACATGCACACAATGCACAAAGAATCTTTTTGGTTGTGAAAACAAAGATGCCTCTTGAATTGCTGTGATAAACATGCATTCTTAACAGTGTAAGCTTTGGAGTTTGAATGCCTACGTTTGAATGCTGGTTCTCCTACTTAACTAGTGATTTGATATTGGAAAAATCAATCAGCCCATTTGAGCCTAACAATATTAATTTTGCAGGGTTATTGTTTAAATGAAGTAATGTAGGATAGCACTTAATTTGCAGTACTAAGTACGCGTTGCAAACACTCAAAACAGCTGTGATAGCAGTAGACGTAGCTTTTGCTGTTATGCAGCTACTGTCATTGTCTGTCCTACTTCCCTAGGTAGTGAAGAATGAAATGGAAACGGGTAGCTCTTCAATATGTCACCCACCCAGAAAGAGAGGTTCCTTGGGTTTTCTGTTTTCCCCTCCTCTTTCAGAGATCCGTGAATGTCACCAGTCTCAACAGGCTGGATGTGAAATCCGCACCACTCTCTGTGCCTACCACTCGCCCCGGGGTTACCTGGGAACCTCGAATGCTTTATGAGCCTCACTCCAACATCTGGGATTTTGAAATTGAAATGATGGGTGACTTTATCCTGCACCCTGACAATCTCAGTCCTTCTAACAGTTCCAGCAGCTTCTAGTCATAACCCTGTGATTTGAGAACAATGAATCTTAATATAATTGAGTTAACTGTATCATTTTTAATGTAAGACAATCTTGATTACAGCCAAAGGGCACCATTAATACGCTGAAGGAATGGCCGAGATTTTAGCATGTGAATGTTGTACAGAAAATAGAACTAATTAGCACTAATTTAATTCGAAGATTAAAGAAAATTCTGCTTTTAATTTTTAATTTAAGACAAACCATTTTACTCTGAACAAAGAAAGAATAATAAGTACATTTTCTTCCATCTGAAAGGCAATTTTTACTTTTGCATTATTACACTAATATGGGACTGTGGGAATCCTGACCCCATTAGAGATCAAATAATCAGCATTTAATTATTGACAGCAAATTAATATTTAATAAAGACACAAGGGTTCTGGCATATGAAAGAAAGGCACCAAGGTTCTGCTGACCCAGAAACGTCCAGAAGGTCCCTTAGCCAGAGCGTGCTCTTCTGTGCCCAGGGTAACAAGTCAGGATCCCCAAAGAGTAGTGGCAGTTTATTTCCATCCCAGCTACCAAGACAGGAGCAAGAAGACCAGCATCTGTGCAGTCGCTCTACATCCTCTTCCTACCCCCACCCCTGGTTCTTCCTTAATCAAGCACTTAAGCTAAATAATACATCGAATGTCATAACCAAAAGGAGGACAGTCATAATAAAAAAATAATAAAAGAAGAGGCCAATCCTCCTTTTTATTCTGCAGAAATAATACTGACTTTTCTTTGCTGTGGGACTGCTTGTCAGAGATAATTTCTAACCAAAGAAGACATAATGGATTTACAATGAAACTCTGATGCTTTCCTCAGCCTCGCAAAGATTCTGAAAATAAGAGCTATTACATTAGCAGTCCAAGGAAAGCCAAGGAAAAGCTGTTAGCTGATTTCCCGAGAAAGGCAGAGCTGTGTGCAGACAATGGCCCGTGGATGACCCGGTGTGGGCTCTCAAATTCTTTCTACACTCTTCCCCACTCCCAGCAAGAAAACTAGCCGGCTTGTCCGGGGACCTGTTGAGCATATAGCAGCTGCTCCGGAGTGGAGCCTCCCTAAACCAGCACTCAGGGCTGAACGCTTGCCGCAAAGTAACTGGCTCCAGGCTCAAACCCTCAGATTATTTATCAGGTAGTCATCTTCAACACTGGACATTTCAGCATACAAGGCAAATGGAGCCCACCCACTAGGAAATGCCAGGTTAGATTCTTGTGCATGGTAATGAGAAAAGGCAGCTTTCTGAGGCCGCTTCATCCACCCCCTTGACTCCACCCAGCAGTATAGTCCTCTGGAGCAGCATACCATGGACCATGGACCTACTGAACATCTCCATTTAGGTGGCCCCCAGAATCCTCACACTGACAACATTTAAAACTGAGCCTCTCCATACTCACTTACTCTCCTCTAAATGAAAATATGGACATCACAATCCTTTCTCTTCCATCATAGCACTTCAGCCCCTGTCTGAGAATTCCTTAAGAGGACAGTCAAATCTCCACATTGCCTCCCTTCCATGTACAGAGGGTAGGGAGGGGCTACAGCATGTGGTCTGGATACACAGTTGGTTCTAAGATACATGCAGTAGCCATTTCAAGGCCTTTGAGTGGAGTCTGTGCATCTTTGCTCATCAGGTAGCTTCTCAGTAAACAGCCTCAGGGCACAGAGTACATGGGGCCACATCTTACCTCTAACACTGGCTAGCTGGGTGATTTAACCGAGACATTTCATCTTTCTAAATCTCATTTGTTTCATCAACAAAATGGTAATATTCCTAGGTAGACTGACTGCATTGATCCATGGAAAATGATGGCATTTAAGTATTTAAATTCATATAAGCAAAGACTCCCAGATGATATTCTGTATGCCCGAGTTAAAAATTGCTTGGTGTAAGTACAAAGTGTCCTCCCTTAGGAGACTTCATAGATGGTACTTCATTGTGTTCTCCCTCAATTGTACAGCTCTAGACTTCTGCCTCTAGGTACGAACGTCACATAACAAAATGTTGGTTTGAGTTCAAGTCCATATTAACCTACCGGATAATTAAGAAGAGTTCTTCTGCACCTCGTAGATGAGATCAGAGTCAAAGGTGATAACATCCATGCCAGATTACTCCATTAAAACATCCTCAGGCCTTACTCCAGACTAAATAATTCAGGTAGGAAAAATGCATGACTTAAGATTGCTGCACCTCTAGTATCATTGGGAAAAAGGTTCTAGGGTGAAGCTGTACCAAATATTAAGTATGGGAATTTACCTAAAAGAGACTAAGTATTCTCAAGAAAGGGCTCCAAGTAACAGTGCACATTCTCAGAGCAGGGGAATCTGACGACAGGAAGCAAGGCCAGCTTGCACCCATGATGGGATCCTCCATGGAGGACTTAACTTCCTATGAGCTCATGGTTAGGTCAGAGATGGGGACAAGTTGATGATGTTAAAATGACAGAACCAGTGATGCTTGTCAGACGATAGATAATACAAACAGATAGATGAATGTTACAGTTTACAATACTTTTCAGTAGGGTTCTCATCATTGCTTCCAACTCTTATAAAATCTAAGGTAAACCGCCCAGCAGCATGTGCAGAATAGAAGATCTGTGCCAAATGGAAATGTTACATTGCTCCATTTCCTCACGTGGAAGGAGTATTCTGTTTAGGACAAATGTACTGTGATCAGCAGCGAAAGGAATGATGGTGTTGGTAGAACAGAGGACAGAAATTCTCCAGGAAAAGTGGCTATTGGAAGGGTGAATCTGAGGTGGACATGTAGCACACAGCTCTCGTAATATATGCCAGAGGAATCTACCCTTGGAGGGGAAAAGGAAAGTGGTGTGGGACTGCACTTTTCTTGTGTTTCATTTCTTAGCGAATGGGCACGAAGCATCTACCCCACCATCAGGTCAAATAGCCGGGAGCCATCCGTGTACTTCTCTTTTCCATTCTTCTCCATATACAGTCATTAACCCAGCCTGGATTATTTCATATGAGTATCATCATTTGCCTTTCTTCTAAACTCAACTGTAACATGAACTGCACATCCTCATTTTTTACTTTGATTTTTTTCTATAGCTTCTTCATTGGTCTCCCAAACCCCAGACTCACCTCTTTGAGATCCCCCTTTATAAACTTTTAACAAATTAAGCTACAGCTCAGCTTCCTCATTCCTTACAAAAGGCCGATCCTGCTCTTGACCTGATGGCCATGCAGTGATTGGGAAGGGGATAGGAGGGGACCTTGTACATGGTGCTCTCTGAGAGCTTTTGGAATGCATAAAGCTTCCAACACACCCAGAAAATTCATCTACCAGAACAGAAAATGTTGGATGACATTTCACAAATTAATGAACTTACAAGGCTTAATTGTTTCATTTTTAGAGACAAGATTCTAAAAATGATATAATAATCACACATATGTAAGGCTATTGTTAGGTGCTGTATTGGACCACATAGACAGAAGTGATACCATATTTCTTTTAATATGTGCCAAAATCTATGAGCTTTAAAAATTGAAATACTCCTGCTTAAATTAAGATACTTTCATGTCTTATATCTCTCATTTCTTTATTGATAAGCTATAGAAGGAAAGTTAATAAGGCATGCTCTGACAGCCCTAATTCCTGCTTGTAGAGGGTACACAAATTATTAGTTCTTCAGAATCATATAGCAGTATAGTGGCTATTTGAATTGGGAGCCAAATGCTGGAAACCTGAAAGCACTTTGCATCTCTGTTTGATATAATGTTTCAATAAAGTAGGCCTGGGATTGAGAATTAGAAAGCGATTGGACCTGAGATGCTGGAGCGTTTGACGGATCCAGGAGTTGAGAGCAGCCTATAGTAAAGATGCAACAACAGACAGCCATGAACAAACTCATGTAACTTAGGAGAATCTCCTGGATCAAAACTGAATGAACCAATGCATAAAACATTCTTAGCAATTAAGTGCTCAACAAACTACAGCTGTCAATATAATTGTTACTGACCAAGGTCTTTCTATTGTTTCTGCATTGAATTAACAGAATTGGGAGAATCCATAGCTATGGCCTAAGCCAAGGAGATCATCTGTCAGCTTTAGTTTACACAGGGAGAGACAGAGTCAAAACACATTACTCCAGTCTGCCTGGATTTGTACTGAACACTTTCATTCCTACACTGGGATCCATGGGGATCCACTGATGAGAGAAACTGAAGCAACAAAACCTTGAATTCTGCTTTTGCTCTACCTGAAAGGGTTTGGACTTCACACTTTCTGAGGATACTCTTAACTTTGAGACTCTGTTTCTTAGAATCCCCCTGACATATTTACTACAGGATCCAATAGCAAAGACTTGTTAAACTATTCCAGAGAGAAAATGGTGACCACATCAAGAGAACTTCCAAATGCTTATTGCTAAGGGGAAGAATCTTCTGGATCCTAGAAGTACTGTCAGTCAACCCCAGCCAGCAATGTTCTGAAACACAAAGAGCAACCCGAAAGAGCTTTACACGGTCCCTGGACCTCTCCAGTCTCACATCTTCTGTGAGGTTATAATTGCATCTGGGATAAGCTGTGGTCTGAAAGGGGCAAGTCTAAAACCGAGGTAACTACCAGGCTTTACCCATTCATGCTACAGAAGCTAAAACAGGATATTAGGCATTATCCTAAATCGTCCCATAGATCACATTATTTTTCCTTATAAGGATCCCATGAAGTAGCTTTTACAATCCAACTTTCTAATCGTGCGAAAATTATGGCCAAAAAAGATAAGGGCTTGGCAAATGCCAAGTAAGTTTGAAAGCAAGGACTCAGACTCTAAACCTATTGAACATTTAAGCAAGTTTGTACTCTTTCTCTTACCCTAGAAATTCTTAAAGTGCTGTTTTGCTTTTTTAAAATTTATATTATTATTGTAGCATTTGGCAGGCCAAGCTACTATGAAAATAAAATTCTTATCTTATCCACATTTTATGAAATTGTTAAAAGCTCAGTTGCATTGGGGGCCCTAGATGCCTGCCACCACAGCAAGGACTTCTGGAGCCAGTTTGGGAGTACTTCCGCTCTGCACTAAATGGGCTTCTTTTGGTTCCGTTACATGAGGTCCCTTTTTTCTCAACCTGTCCTATTCTCAGCTGCCCAATTAATTTTCCTAAGTCTCAAACTCTGATCGCATTGGTCCCTGCTCAGAGCAGATGTCCCTTTGTCTGTCCCATGCAGAGCCAACAACTAGGCCTGGCATCTAGGCTCCAGCACAAGCCTCAGCAGCAAGGTTCAGTCTTGTCTAAGTCTAAGTTTGAAGATGACAGACTGCTGAATTCCTCACATTCCCAGAGTTTCTGTCTTTCTGCTTTTCCTCAGGATGTTTCCTTACACCCTCCTATTATCACCTGAAAAGCCACTTCTAGGAGTCATCTAGAGCGTACCTTCTGCAGAAACTCCTCAGCCTGGGGTAATTCTTCCTTCAGATTTCAGATCGCTTTTCTGTGTCTCTCACGATTCTCGGACTTGTGTCATAGTTATTCATGAGCACAGCACGTCCCTTTCTTGAGGACTGAGAATCATCACTCTGTTTCCCAATGTCTAGCAGCATGACTTACCACATTTTGGTTAGGGATTTGTTAAATTGGACAGTTGATGGTAATTAATTTAGTAGCAGGGCAGGAGAGCACTCTCCCCCAAATTGTAAACTAAGCAGTTTGATATCCCTCCATCCCATTGGTGTATTTCCTCTCCAGCTGGCCCTTAGCTGATCCTTGAAGGAGGGGAAAAAGAGAACAGAACTTAAAGCTTGAAATTGGTAAGGCTTTCTCCAGTTTCCCCAAGAAAGGTGCCACCTGAGTGGTCCAGCCCCGGTGCAGGGAAGCTCAGCCCCACCTCTCTCTGCACACTGACCTTGGATAGGTGGAGCTGATGAGCCTGATCAGGCCACCTCCGGAAAGTGCTCACCCTTCCTCCAGTCAATGGGTGAAGCAGCCCTAGGGGGTGCTAATATTCCATTCCTGGGGGTGCTGCTCCCACTTTCATACCCACTGAGTCACCTCAAACATGTGACTGCGCTGGCATCCTCTTAACATTTTCATGTCCTCCAAGAAAATATGATTTCCCCATGACCTTCTCTCTTCCTCACCCATTTCCAGAGTGATCAGAGACTGGGGAAAGAGGAAGGGATTTAATAAAAGGATATTTAAACAATTAGGCATAATGGGGCCCAGAAATTCACTTGGCAGATGATCTCTTCTTCCCTCTTATTTCTCTCCTCTTCTATCTTGTTTTTCTCCCTTGCCTTTCTCCACCATCTCCCTCTCCCTCTCCCCCTCTTCCTCTTCCTCTTCCTCTTCTTGCCTTTGTCTTTCTCTCTCTCTCCTCTCTCTCTCTTTCTCTCCTCTCTCTCTCTCCTCTCTCTCTCCTCTTTCTCTCCTCTCTCTCTCTCCTCTCTCTCTCCTCTCTCTCTCCTCTCTCTTTCTCTCCTCTCTCTCTCCTCTCTCTCTCCTCTCTCTCTTCTCTCTCTCTCCATGGTTTCATCTCTGCTCAGATCTGCTCTGACCACTGTACTGTCTTTCTCTCGTATCATAAGACCTTTGTCCTATCACAGGGACAGATGACTTTGCCTTTGTTGGCCATTGGACCAGTTCTCACCCAGACCTCATGTGCCATTTTAGCTTTAGACATCACTGACAAATAAATCATTTTTTTCCTCATAGTAGACACTCAGGTTGGATTGATGACTTCCTAAATTGATTGCCCCTGGATCAATCAATCACCTCTTGCCTGATGGTACATAGATGGATGTCTAGGCTCATGTTTGTAGCAGGCACTTTGGCAGGTGGTAATTTCAAAGATTTTAAACAGTTTGATACTGATATTGGTAAAGACCTCTGATGAGACTATGAGGCCTATAAAAACAAACCGGAAGAAAAAAGAAAGAAGACATGAAAGTAAGAAGGGAAAGGGAATAAAGCCAAACTAAAACTGACCCTCTGCTTGTGTCAAGCATAAGTTAGGCTCTTAAATTTAACACATCTGATTTCAGCCTCGTAATAATTATTCAACATAATTGTTATAAGTTCCTCTTCCATATCAGGGGATTCAGTCTCAGCAAAGTGAACTGAAGTCAAGAATCATCCTGCAGTTAGTGGTAGGATAATGATCTAAACCAGAGGGTGTCTGACCCTGGAGCTCAGATCTTACAAGTTTCATCAGAAGAGGGCATTCTGTGTAATATATTTAAAGAAACAACATATTTTAAAAACAGTTTTCTCTAAAACAATGGAAACAAAAGAGTGATTGTTGAAGAATGTTAATTGATATCTCACTGCACTGGTTACTTCCGCTTGATGGTTTAATTATTAGTAGCTCACTGAGTTTCATTAGGGACCTATTGTGCTGCTGTTGGCAAAACAACACTGGCATCTCATGTTCAATAATTAACAGCAGAAAAAACAAACATTCTCTTTGGAGCCCTGGATTTATAAATAGCAGAGGCATATGATTCCTTTAATCAATAACTAGGCTATCTACCCTGGCTTGGATGATGGACACTAAACTTCCTAATTCCCCCTGTCCAGTTATGGGTTCACATAAGCCAATGAGGCAAAAACAGGCCTTTCTAAGAAGTCATTCCATCCTGGACCCTGACTTTAGTCATGTCATTGTTTAGAGGAATTGTTCTAAGCAAGTCAAAATCCTGATATTTAAATGAACATGAATTATAAATTGAACACATGTGAAAGAAAGAACTGAAAAGATACTAGAACCTGTTCAAGGCAGAAATCAAGGAACCACAAATTTTTTTGGAGAGAAAGAATACAGATGCGAATTTAAAAACGGATGTGAAAGTGTTTCTTTTGCTTTTGCTTTTTGTTTTTGTTTTTGTTGAGGGAGTGGAGAGGGGAGAGTCAATTAAACCTTGGCTGGACAGAATTTATTTGCATCTGTGTAGACAAGAATTATTTTGCATTGCTCTCGCTCATATACAACTCACAGTGTAAACAGCTCAAGAACAACAATGAAAGGCTAAAATCAGATTAACGTCAAGATTGTGCTCTCAACAATACATTGTTTTCCATTGGATGCATCCAGTAATCTTTTTTGCTTATTGCAAATTTCCTTACATAATCTTTCTTGCTTACTGCAAATTTTCCTTACATAATCCATGTGCCTTAGGGTCAAATCTAAACTCAAATGAACTCCACTATTCGTTTGCTTTGGGTTTTCTTAGATGAGTAACTAACTTTTCTGGACCTCACTTCCTTCATCATAAATTAGGGTCAAAATACCAACTCGCTGACTGAAAATGAAGGTCAAGTTAATAACATAGAACTTGACACAGAATGATACTCACAAGTGTGCATTCTAAGAAATATTTCCCCCAACTCAGTAGCCCAGGAACTCCAGAAATCAGTCTCCACTTGGTGGCCAGCAGGAGGACTGCATTAACAGAGTGGGCTCCAGACACCCCAGAACCCCCTTGTTTCTCTGGCTCTTGACAATGAGGCAGAATTATCACCTCACAATACAGTGTCTTCTTCAGCCTGGGACCTGAGCTGAGATTTAGAAGTTAATACGTAATTAAATACTATCCAAGTCTGTGATCCTAAGAGTGAAGGTTCAGAGGCAGAAAGAGAATCAGTATCTTTGTTTGAAGCTTTCCAAGGCCCTCCATCCTCAAAGCTGACATATAAGGGAGTCTGGCTTTGAGTGGAAGAACTAGAGAATGGAAATGCACATGACATGACAATCTTTCAACTCTGTCTGAGGTAACAGGCAGTGTGGACTGAATTAGTCACCAACATTATCTTATTCTGTGAACATGCATTGATCAACAATTACATGGCTATATTCAGAAGTCATTATGGGGGGTGGTGTAGCAAGTGACTCTGATCACAGATTTTAGAATCAGCTGATAATGACTGAAATCCTAACATGACCATTGATTAGCCAGTGACCTCTGAAGAGTTCACTCACCTTCATCCTCAAGTTCTTCATTGACCAGAAGAAAATAACAATGAGAACTTATCTGAAGTATTATTCTCAACTGTAATGGGAGAAAATTTTGATGACTAAGGAAACAAGTGAACATTATACAGGACCTACAGTAAATAAAGTTGAAGGGGACGCCTGTCTTCCATACTGGTCGGTGTTTACTCTCAATGAAGCTGATGGCAGGATTTTAAATATAAGGTAAGGAAACATAAGAAGAGGGGGGCCTTCCCCAGCTATGCAGCTCCTCAGTACCACATATCCACTGGGTTGTCCTATTGTGAAGATATTGCCTTTTACCCATTCAGGGAGATGTGACCACATACGTGTAGTTGGATCATTCTTATCACTCTAGGGGTTCCAGAAGGGGACATGGGGGCTTCAGGCTGTATCTTCCTTCTTCTACAATCCCTGAATGGGCTAAAGTCCATGGCTTAACCAGAAAAGTAGTGCAGTGCTAATGCCCAGTGTCCACATGTGGGCCTCATGCCACTGTGTCCTCCAAAGAATCCTGCTTTATCCTCATTCTCCTCTACCACTAACACTGAGGTGAATCTTGCCAAGATAACTT
The DNA here is from genome assembly GCA_004363535.1 of Dasyprocta punctata. Taxonomy (NCBI): domain Eukaryota; kingdom Metazoa; phylum Chordata; class Mammalia; order Rodentia; family Dasyproctidae; genus Dasyprocta; species Dasyprocta punctata. Next base: position 3,133 of record RJWM01002595.1, on the reverse strand, counting down.
CTAACTGGGGTTTCCTGTTCTCTGTTCTCAGCACTAGGTACTTTGAGAAAGAAGGACCTCGTCCTGCCCTTGTGTCATCTTCCAGGTGAATTGCATGTCTTTGCTTCTGGAATTTCTCATGTAGACTTCCTTCTTTTACTTAAATCTTGTATCCTTATCCTACTACTTCATGATTCCTGCTGAGTTATTGTTTAACAAGCCATTTGAGAGTTCACTGTCACTCACCATTATGTCTTCCTCCCCTGGAGCAGCCATAGCCCATTCTCTCTTAGAGAGGATACCAGATTCACCTCCCCTGTGACTGAGAGCAGACACTTGAGCCACTCCCTTGGATGCCACTGCTTTGACAAGCTACAAGTGTCCTGCACCCTCACTCTGCTTGCCTATGGCCCCAGACCCTTGAAAGTGTGTACCCCTAATTCTATGAGCACTGTGTATATAGTGAAGATTTTCTGTCTGGAGGTTGGCTCAATCTGAATAGATTGTTGGATGTGCCTGCAAAAGAGCCTTGTTCCAATAAAAGATATTTAAACATAAAACAAGGAATAAGAAGGCTCTAAATGGGTAAGGATTGTTCTTTTACTGTGGGTATAGTAAATGAAATTGACACAAAGGATGTTGCCTCTGATATGCAATTAAGAAGCGTTTTTGGAAATAGGTAAGTATGGCTTTTTATTTTTATGCATGTGAACAAACCTGCCCAGAGATCTGATGATAAAGAAGTGAGCCATTTCCATACCAAAAAAGCCAGGGAAAATAATAAACATAGATTGAACGCATGAACGCTTCCCCAGGCCACACTCCAGAAACTGATCCAAAAGGCCAGACAACTCACTGTTCTTCCTGAGCCGTGGGGTCGCCCCTCTCCCTTTGATGCCCAGCCTAGCCGGTGTCTAAGGCTGAGTGATAAGCTAACAAAACTAACCTCAGATCAGGCATGATGGAGAGTGTGTATCCCTTCTCGAGACTCTTTATCACTCAGAGTGAGTGTTTTATAGCCCTGCATAAAGGTTGCCATAAAACAATATTTTAAGGAGCTCAAAGCCATATTTCATCCATTAATGTCCTCTTGCCCCAAGAGGCAAAACAAACTAGCAGGTGGCTCAGGATTAACATCTTTATTGCAGATGACCTCACTATTGTGTTCTCTATAAAGAAAAAATATTACAAAGCATTAACACACTTTAACTATTAAATTAATACAGATTTACAGCTCATATCCGGATCTAAATTTCTTAGCTTGCAGGGTCGTTATTTTTCTGTGATTTTTTTTGACAACATTGCTAATGGGGACCAGAGCAAAATTGATATGAACTGTGATGGTAGATGCATGAATTCAGAGAGGAGGCAGGTTATGTCTCCACATAAATCACTCTGATGGCAGTTTTGCACTAGAACTTACACAAGTATTTTCAGTGTTTAAGCAATAGCCACGAAGGATATTTAGCTGAGAAGATGCAAGTACTAACATTCCAATATTTACTTTGTTCTGACAAATGGCAAAACATGAAGACCAAGCTTTAATTACTTGGAGAGGCTTTGGCACATACCATCCTCTCTCTCTCTCTCTCTCTTTCTCTCTCTCTCACTCGCTCTCGCTCTCGCTCTCACTCTCTCTCTCCCCCTCTCTCTCCCCCTCTCTCTCCCCTAGAATACCCATTACCCATTATTTGCTTTATGTTGATGTGTTGCTATTGAGTGCTATGGCTATACACACTATGGATAGAAACTACCCCATTCCTGATCCTTCTAGAGGTCTGAATGACTTCATGCTCTGCTCATTAATCAAGTAAGAAATGAAACATCATTTATAATATCATCTTTTGTAATATTAATCACTGGCAAGTATTCAAAGTCCCAAAGTTTGATAAAACCGAATTGTGGAGCAGAGCTCAATTCTAAGGAAAAACAGAACCTTTCTTACTCCTTCCAAGTTTAATATATGGGGACTCCTGTCATTCATGTGTTAAGGAGTGAACGACAGAAATAGCTTACATGCCAGTCTACTGATTGTGCCACAGCAAGAAGCTCAAGAAAATCTAAGAGGTCAAAAGGGCATCTACATGAGATACAATGACCCTGAACACAGAAACTCTTCCATGGAGTAATACAACCATAAATATAAGGTTCTTATATCAAGTGTTTATTAGCAACTTCTCCTCTGCAGGAAAAATGTGAGTATGGAAGGGATAGAAGGACAAAAATGAGCCCTCTACAGCCCTGGGTTTTTTTGGAGGGAAGGAGGGTCCTTGAAAAAAAATCCTGTGTTTTCTTTGAGTTCATGAAAAAAGAAAAAAAAATCCTAGAAGGTGAAAAGTAGAGTCTGCCTATTGTAAAAGACTTTCAGTCAATTTATCACCATCTTATCCAAGCTCCATGCATCATTTGGAGTGAGGCAATATCTCAACACTGGCCCCTGAAAGTACATAAACCCTGCCTTGGCTCCTTGCAAAGCCCTAAGGAAATATATGTCCATCAAACAACCACAAAGCATCTTAACTTGAGAGCAAATCTACTCTTAATTGTTAGCAGTGGCCACATCTCCAGACTCTAAGGCTGAACTCCACTGGGCTTGCCTGGAAGGAAGGATACTTAGGTTTGTCTCAGACTCCCACTGACTACCCAGTGATAAGGGTAGCTCCATGCATGTCATAATGAGAGCAGAAAGAATGTGCATCTTAGAGGAAGGGGCTTCCTTGGGTCTCTCTACAAGTCAAGAAAGCCTTTCACAAATTACCATCCCTGGAAAACACAAAAGTACTTTTAAAATGGTATGTGTAAGATGGAAACAGAATTGTTTAGCTAAGAACTGATGTATGGAAAGGAAATAAAATATGGACCTTAAGAACAAGTCTCTAAGAAGCAATGAAACTCTCTTGAACTCTAAATCTATCCTTAACAGTAGCTGCCATCTAGAGAACCTAGTCCTCAACTTCAATAGCCCCAGATCACAAACATATACTCACTGCCCTATAAGACCTATAATCCCTCTCTTGTCCTTGCCTTGTCCATCCCCATAATGAGGAACCATGAGACCACTCAGAGGAGATTGCTCCAGAAAACTTTCCACCTCCCCTCCAAGAGTCTCAGCCGAACAGGGGACAGAAACATGTCCCTAACATATCCTGATAGA